>APFE030939438.1:234317-270049 GCA_000404065.3 Pinus taeda | reverse complement strand
TTTTTTTTTTATGACCATTTCCATCCAGTCAATCATCATTTATACATCTCATTCAATTATAAGCTTGTTGGGTCAGTTTTCGCAGCTAAAGTCAGTTTTCGTAGCTGCTCATTGATTTCACAGCTAGTTGGGTTTCTACAGCCACCACTCTATTTTTCAAAAGAATAAATTTTTACAGTCAGATGTTAGTTCAGAAATCATGAAATCAAATGCACGTATGAGGATATATTATGAAGACATAAGGCATTCAAAAGCAACAACGAGGAGCAACTTATTGAAGACTAAGGAAAAATGACAAGAATTCCGAAGGTATGAACAAAACTTTATTTCAAATGGCATTCTAACACATTTTTGCATAGTTATTAAATCACGAGCTCAACTATATGCAATGATTAAACGAAATCGCCTATATAACCATTTCATTCCACGTCATTCCTCCATAAGCCATGCATTCATTTTCCAACGGTCTTATGATTAAATTCCCGGATTTAACTCAAGTTTGGAATATTCTCACACTCCATTTGTCATTATGAATCGTGGTTGATTTGACTATGGCTTCTTTCAACCACACAAAATCCGCAGTCGTTTTATAAACATGCTTGCGTCCATTCTATATCCACCTAACTTAAAAAAAAAACTGTTGGATGCACTTGCTCCCCCTACTGTTCTATTGACTTCACGGCTTCATTTCCACTGTGCTCACATAAGCCTTCACCCCATTTTGTTCTATGTTCCACTTCGTTCCATGTACCTATTTTCTGATATTCGCTTACAGTTGTTGATCTCCTTCATAAACCCTGACCATCTCTGCTAATTCAGACGAATTTTAAAGAACAGAGGGAAGGATGGTACGACTGTTGAGGGCAGAACCAGAGGGACCTAAATTTATTGAAGGATATCCGCAAGTGAAAGATATATTGAATAAGTCCAGGTGGTTACGTTTTATCCAGAAATTCAAAGGCTACCATAAGGAGGTTACAAAGGCCTTTGCAAGGTCTTTTGAAGCATCAATAGCAGCTGCCACAAAACTTCCCTAGGGAGGTGAACGCTGGTTTAAGAACCGGGGATTGGTGATGAAGCTTGGAGAGTGATCTTACGTGACCCAGGAATGGATATCACCGTTTTCAAAAAGGGAATTCCTGTTCATGTTTTAAAAGAATAATGGGCTAGCTTATTGTTAGTTATTCAAAAATTTATCACCTGTGAGGGACGTTTTGGAGCAATGTACATGTATCGTGCACGTCTGTTGATGAATTTCCTTGATAACCAGATCCTTAATCTACCATACTTCTTACTAAACAGTTTGAAAAAGATGTCTGTAACTGTCCAAAAGCATATGGGGGACGTAGAACTACATTTTTATCACCATGGTCTCATAAAAATCCTAATAGAAAAACAATTAAAGGAGAAAAATGATACTTGGGAGCAATTTTTAATTAGAAATTTCTTTGAAGAACCCCAAGAAACTCCTGAAGGCAGTACATCAAAAAGAAGTAGAAGAAAGAGAATAGATGATAAAACTCAAAGCCCTCCTACTAACACAATTGAGAGAAAAGAAAGACTGTCTAAAAAGGGGAAGGAAAAGACTCCTACTAACACAGTTGAGAAAACTAGTAGGGAAGAAAGACTGTCTAAAAGGAGGAAGGAAGAGACTGAGGGTAAAAGGCCAACAAAATCAAAGGAGGAAAGAAGCATTAAGGTTGTGCATCAAACCCCTTCCTTAGAAGAAGACCATCAAGTATTGTCTGAGAGATTGGTTCACCTTTAGAAATAGTCAGTTATGGCCAAAAAGAAAGGGAAAGGAGAACGGAAGGAAAAAGACAGTAGTCCGCAATATGTAAGAAGATGCAGCAGGCTTAAGGGAAAATGGAGAAAAACACAAATGAAAGCACCCCATTTTGTTGATTTGGGAGAAGGAACACCTGAACAAACTCTAGCTGGCAGTAGTCCACCTCATTCTCAGCCAAATGTTGAAACTAGTCCTCAAGGTGATGACATGAGTCCTTTTCGGCTAGAATTTGAAGTCAATTCTCCTCCACAGCATTTTGGGGACAGCCCCAGGAAAATGACACCCAAAATAGATCCAAAGCGGTAACAAGTGTATGATTACATAGAATCCTTGGAAAGAACAGCCACGGGTCCCATCACTTCATCCACTCAACCTCACATAGCACAATAAGCCCTAGTCTAATCATTGAAACAAGAAATCTTTGAGTTGGAGGTTTTAAATCAACATACTAAAAATGAAAATGAAGCACTCAAGGAGCAGAGCAAACTGGACAAGATCATCGATGACAACACTATGCTACACCTGGGACTATGGCACAAAAGGAACATAAAATTGAAGAAGAAATGCAAGAAGATAAGTAGAGCACTGGTTAATCTTAAATTCAGATGCTTGGTGAAGAATCCCAGGATGTTAGCAGCACCAAGAAAGAGAGGAAGAGGGCTGGATGAACTGGCAGGAGCTTCAGAACATATGGCTTGAAGGGGAGGCAGTCCAAATTTTGGTTGCATGAGGACATGCAATACCTTCACAGTGGGGGTTTGTTGAGTCCCAAACTTGCATTTTTCCTACACATTTTCTAGCTTCTTCCCATTCATCTGAACCTCCTAAGTCATCAGCATCATTGCATATTAGTTAAAAAAGGGCATTTAAAGTGGTTTCTTGACTATGTGTTTGTCTTGCTATTTGAACTAGATTTTTGTTTACAAGCTGTGGAATCTTGTCACTTTTCGCAGCCAGCCCAAGTTTCCATAGTTGTTTTGTCAAAGTCTATATTGCAGGTGTCTTCATGCAAATTGAGCCACATGGGCAAGTTGCAACCGACGTGAACATGGACCGAGTCCTATTGGCTCAGTCGAATTTATCAGAAAAGGCCATAGTAAATGGTGGGCAAAGCGGTGGTCAACTCAAGAGTCCTACGGTGATAAAACTCTATTTTTCACCATGTGAAGCTTTGCGTGGTTGTTCCTATATCTTGAGGGACAATTTAACACTTGTGGACTGCGCCATGAACTGGATCCAACAGCCACCTTCCAAAGATTGAATCCTCACGGTAGCCATAGTTCTAAATCTCGGGACGTGGTTGTTTACGTGTCTTGTATCAGCACCGAATGTAGGAAAATAGTTTTATTATCCTCTGTTATAAATAATGCATTCTCATACGCATATTAGTTAGCTTTTTGATATTGTAATATTGACTGTAAAGGAACCCACTGTGTCGTAAACTTTATCACTGTGTTATGACTGCATTTTAATACATGAGAAGACTCTATTTCTGAGCTCAATTCGTGGTTGATCGTTGATTGTCCGAGGATTGTGTAGAGGGCCCCTGCACAGGCCGAGGTCTTGTTTATTACTGTAGAGTTTCATGTTTTATTTCTTTATGATCTTATGTCATAATCGTTCACTTGTATATATATCACATCTCTTATGGTATTAAGTTTGATAGTTGTCCATAGTTTTTCACATTTTCTATACTGTTAACTGATCATTGCTTTTGTTTCAGATTACAATAGGCAGCCCGAGCATTTGCATATAGTTCTCTAATGACTAATGACATGGAATCATTCTTGTCCTTCTGCTGATTTTCATTTCCTTTAGTTTTTAGTTCCAACATTGTGTTATTTATTTCAGTTTTGCTCATTTACTCTTCTGCAAGTTAGTTATTGAATTGCTCATGTCATTTTCAATTACCTCCTAAAGCCAGAGTGAGTCAAATGGTGAGGCATTGAAGTATGAATGCGTAGTTTGATATTAGTTTATTTTTCTGCAAGTTAGTTATTGAATTGCTCATGTCATTCTCAGTTACCTCCTAAAGCCAGAGCGAGTCGAATGGTGAGGGATTGAAGTATAAGTATGTAGTTTGATATTAGTTTTATTTTCTACAAATTAGATATCAGATTGCTCAAGTTGTTTATGATTACCTCCTAAAGCCAGAGCGAGTCAAATGGTGAGGGGTCAGAATATGAGTTGATGTAATGTGATTTTAGTATACTTTGCTTGCAATTCTTGGATTTCTTTGAGTTCATTTTTTCTTATATTTTCATGGCAGCAAGGATAATGGGTTTCATGGTCACTAGCTCACTGTTGTTTAATTAGAATAGTGGCACATTTTCACTCTCTTTTCAAGAGTTAGTTTCATCATCACATATTTTTAAAAAAAGTTTGAAGTTTTGAAAATAATTTTAAAAGACATCATTGCCTTGAACATTTATATCATACTTGTCTTTTAGAATTTCCATATCACATTAGGGAATTAACAGAAATAAAACCAAAACAAAACAAAAATGAAAAAATGAAAAAATAAATAAGAAATAGGTTATCTTGCACATATAGTGCGCCGCACTTCAACAATTTACGACTCCTGGATTGATAATTAATACAACAATTTAGGACACTCTAAATTGACCAAACACCAACATGAAATTTAAAGGATGAATGAATCAAGATTAAACTATTTAACCATCGTGGATTGTGGCATTTTGACAAGCTACACACAATCTTTTTTTACAAGGTAAGTAAAAGTAGTGGCATTTGAATTTGCCTCACTTTTAGAATCTATTTTGATTTCTTTTTGGTGGCGTTCATATTTTATTTTCCTTTTTTTTATAATTTTCTTTTAGTCCTTTGATTTTTCTTTTAGGACTTACCGTCTTTACATTTTTATTTTTAATATAGGAAAAAATTTTGCTGAAAGAAAAAGTATGTACAATATTATAAGATTGATCATAGCCAATTCAAAATTATGAATCCTATTACTATAAGACCCTAACAAGACAGATACCTATACACATAGATACACGAGATCTTCTTTTGTTCCTTCCCGATTGAGTTGTACAAGTGGATCACATAATTGGTAGATGACCAAGGAAGATGGGGGCTTGACGGTCCAATAGTCTAGATCCCAGAGTTAGTGTGGAGATTAGAAGCCTTTGAAGATAAGATCACACGTGTTGTCGATCATTGGCTAGATCGTATCATAGGAGGGTTCGTGATAGAATTCGTTGTCGATACCTTGGTCAGTTACAACGAAGCAAAGCACCACTTCTTCAAGGGGCCATGAAGTAATTATTTAAAGTATTTAAATATTTGGATTAAGATTCTCTTGTGTGAAAAGCGGGTTATACAGCTACCTTGATATTTGGGGCTATGCGAAGTGGAAGGATTTTAAAGAATAGAGGTCTACCAAATAACAATTGTTCAATTGACTGAAAAAAATCTGTTCAATTGGTTGAACAACAATTATAAATGTGCCAAAAATAAAGCAAGGTTGTTCGTTCTACTGAATAATAGTTGTTCAATTGACTGAACAATAACTGTTTAATGGACTGAACAATAATTGTTCAATTGGTTGAACAACAATTACTGACACACCAAAAATAAATTGGAGTTGTTCGTTCTACTGAACAACAACTATTCAATTGACTAAACAACATCTTTTCAATTCACTGAACAATAATTATAAACACACAAAAAAGAAAACGGAGTTGTTCGATCTATCGAACAGCAGCTGTTCAATTGACTGAACATTAGTTGTTCAATTGATTGAACAACAATTATAAATATACCAAAAAGAAATCAGGGTTGTTCGTTCTACCAAACAACAACTATTCAATTGATTGAACAATAGTTGTTCAATTGATTGAACAACAATTATTAACACACCAAAAAGAAATCAGAGTTGTTTGTTCTACCGAAAAACAGTTGTTCAATTGACTAAATAGCAGTGTTCAATTGATTGAACAACAATTATAAACACACTAAAAATAAATTAGAGTTGTTCGTTCTACCAAACAATAATTGTTCAATTGGTTGAACAAAAGTTGTTCAATTGATTGAACAACAACTATAAACACACCAAAAAGAAATCAGGGTTGTTCGTTCTACTGAACAACAATTGTTCATTTGAAAAAACAACAATTGTGCATTTGCCAACAGAACAAAAACTACAACTTTGAAGGAAGCAACACCTGAAACACAAAAACATAAGAGAAATCAGAAAAGAGACAACACTTTATTTAAAAATAGTAAATAAATTAGTTAATTAACTTACAACAGCTATGATGTTGTTTCCTAAGGGAATATCAATCTCTTAATGGGAAAAAATGATCTCTTGGAAAAATGTTTTGGCAGCAGTGACATGAATCTTCAAATGAAAACCTATTATGCATTTCTTCTGTTATGAATCCATTAGTAATGAAAAAGTCTTGACGTTGTTTACTGCTTGTTAGTGAGCAATAACGGGAACAATTTTGTAACAAGGTATTATGTTTCAAATTCTTTGTTTAGATCGTGACACCTAGAAAAAATCAAAATCACATGATATTAAATTTCCCAACGGGTCTTTGGATCAAATTCTCTTATTTCATTAACATTGTCTTCAAGAATAACTCGTTCATAAATTGACCTTTTTTATTCTCTTAGGACCTGTAAAAAAACGAGCATCTACCTGTAATAAAACATTAAATCATGGAGAAAAAGAGGTGAACAGGCTCCCTTGATCCAAGAAATATGTGAAAAAATAACAAATAGTTACTATGTAAAACAAATCCATGGAAAAAATAACAAAGTAAAATTAATTTATTACATACGGGAGAGCAGTGGCCAATCATGCTAACTTGCAGTGTTCTAATCATAACTTATTTTTTTTTCATCTAATTTGAGTGATTCCAAAGCCAAATGAAAGTGAATTCATAGGGATATCTCCAATAGATTTTTTTTTTTTAAATATCATGATATGATCGGTCAAATTTACTTAGAATGACCTGCATAATAGAGTCATTTTCGATTTCCCAACTTAGACCAACAGTGGATATTTTAAGCATAACTTTTTCATTTGATGATGGATTCAAATGATTAAAATTGGAGATTAAATTATATTCATGTATATATCTCAAATAGAAACATTTTTTGAATAAAATAATAATTGATGGGTCAAATACTCTACTGAACAACCGGAAAAACAAAGTTTTAAGAGTGTTGATTTATGATAGACAATCAATATTTAGGTCATAACTTTCTCATATGATATCTAAATTGAGTGATTCAAAATGCCTTGTAAACTAGATTAATATGGTAATATACCATAGAAATAGGTTTTAAAAATATAGTAATTTAGGCCTCCAGAAACTGATTGTCCCAACTTTGTTCCTGAGTTTCCTACTAGACACTCTCTCAATGTTTTGGTTATAAATTTTTCGTTTCAAATCCAAATGCTTCAAATTGGGTTAGAAATTAGATATCAAGGGATACTTAGGATAGAAATTTGTTTTAAAAATATTCCCTTTTGGTCCCTCAAAACATGACTGTTCTGACTGTGTTTTCAGAATTTTCATCAAACTTGCAAGCCAAAAAGAAAATATGATATTCAAGCAATTTTTCCAAATTGGTGATAAAAATGAATATGAGTGTTTTTATAGCTGTTATTTTCAATATAATATATCTACATACACAAATTAATTAAAACATTTATCATCGATGTTGATTTCCACAGCATGTTGCAACAAAAACAATTATTTTTACATAACAAAAAATGTATTTATTTATGTCCTTATTTATTTTATTTTCTATACTAACCTACTCTGCTTTGAAAAATGAATATGCTTATGTATAAGAGTACTTCCAGTGGAGTCATTTTCAAAATACGACCTCAAGTATGTACATACCCAAATTTGAAAAATGCATGTTAATAAATAGTATGGTATGAGAAGCCAACTTCCCTTGGAGAAGATGGTGTCAAAAATTATTGAAGTATGGAGTAATGCTACAAACAAATGATGGAGTGAAACCAATATTCATTATATCCTTTACTTTCTTGATTTCCCATAGTCATCATATCATGAAGTTCTTGAGTTTTTAAAATGGCTTGTTGATGCAGAGAAGAAGAAACCTCATTTTCTTCTTGTTTACATCAACAAGAAGGGTAGGTAAATTTTGCAGTTCAACATTGTAAGCACATTGTATTGGTTTATTATGGTGAGGGTGTGGAATGAGTTAAGTAGGAAATTATGTAGGGCATGGAGCATTTTGATGATGTAGTTGATTGGGTTGTGTGGATGGTTTTGATAGACAAGCAAGATATTATTGAAAAGCTGGAAAATAATATGGATGATGTGTTTGTGCTACAAGATGTGGGAGAATATCCATGTAATCATAAGATGAACCATGCCAAGCTCGTAGACAAGATTGTTGGGGGTTATATTGAGATTGACATGGCTTCCCTAACAAAGGAGTATTCCATAACGGATCATGAAAGTAAGAAAATGGAGAGGAAGTGTTTTGAACCATACATGTAGGCCATGATTTCAATGGTTGTGAAATTGTAACAACTTCTCCATCTATTTGATATTATGCTTCCATCCTAGATAAGAAAGAACAACTATCTATGGGATGCTCCATTTGGCAGTGAGGGAAAAACACCTCTACAATTTCTTCATTTTTTTGAACCTGCAAAGCATACAATTGTGAATTTAGAGAGCTAATAAAATCAATTTTAAAATGTTCAAATAAATCATTGATTTCAACTCCTATATCTCCTGTTCTTGTAGTAGATTTGGACAAGAAAAAAGAAACTTCTCTAGAATTCTTACTAGCCTTGGAGATTCCTCTTGAATACCTTATGCATAATTCACAAACAACATCATATGATAACTAAAAAAACATCACCTTTTCCCATTAGATTTAAGAGTTCTAAAAATTCATCCTTGATTCCTTTAAGAAGGAGTGTTTTTAACGTGTCTTTTGCCAAATGCTTATGTTTTTATTTTTTAAGGTTATATTGAAATTGCTCTACATAGTCCTCCAAGCTTTCATCTTCCCCCTGTATCACACTGAAAATATCTTCACTGGCCTTGCAATAGTCTTAGTACTTCTTCAAGAATACATTCTTCATGTCCTCCCATGTTTGGATGCAGTTCCCACCAAGACTGATGAACCATCACAAAGCTGCTCCTTTTAGAGTAAGATGAAACACTTTCAACATTTGATCATTAGTACAATAATCATATCCTCTACAAAGTACTTCAGACTCAAATAAGAATGTATCTAGATCTTCATTTGCCAAACCATGAAAATTTGGTAGAGAAGATGGGGGAATTATGTGCATTTGTGTCACTCCTCCTAGATCTTTGATAGGGAATTCAAAAGTAGAAATGTGAGGCATTTCTTACCATAATAGAAGATGTTTTTCATGTGTTTCTTTGAGGCTCCTCCTTCAAATGTTCCTATCAATTGGTTAGTGGAATGGGTGGTGCTTATATTACCACTTGAGTGGAATTATGAGATTTGTTTCTCAAAATTCTACCTCTAAAATTCCTACTTCTATTAGTGCATGCTATATGACCTAAGCCTGAGTACTGAGTGTAGACCCATCATTGTTTCCCCAGGATGCACACGTAGGTTCTTACCTTCTGTCTTCAATATCCAACTCTCACGAATTTAAGCATGCATCTACAACCAGATATTAGTGTGGTAGTGAAACTTGACTGTCTCCCTAGCAACGACGCCAAAATGTTGGGGAAAATTAATTATTTAATAAAAAAAACTAAACACTTGAACATTAATTGGCAACTTGAGGAGCGTATTTTTATTTCAAGACAATTGGAAAATATATATGCATAACAAATGCCAACAACTAACACTAGTTCTATGTGATTGTGTTCTACACTATCAAGCTCATTCAACAAGAAATAAATTGAAGACTTGAATAATAAAACTAAAATTAAAAATAAGAAAGTAAATGACAGGAAAAAAAATTATTCTAATCACACAACTTGAATCATTGCTAAATTAAACCACACATTTCTGAATTGGAAATCTAATCTATTCCACCCAACATAATTCAAATGCTAATCCAGAGTAGTAAGTTAAATGAAATCTAGAAATTGCAAGAAACAACAAATATGAAAAATGCAACAGCCAACAAATTACTTAGAATAAAAGGAAATTTACTTTAAATCCCAATGATTGATACTGAAAGAAACAAGCACATAATTAAACTACTTTAAATGCTCAAGGAAGCACCTCTTCCAAGGTAGTGGGCCTAACTACCCAAGACTCAGTTCCGCCTTGAGAAATAACTCATATCAGATTACAGATAACAGATGTAGAACTCAATAGATAGCTTCCTTGATTAAAACATATGAGAGAAATAATTACATAAAATTGAAGTTCTTAGCTTTGCCTCCAATTCAACAATTGTTAATCTCTCATCCCTTATCTCATCTCCTACATCCTATCTAATAATTGTCCATCTCCTATCTCCTAACTATCCCCCTCTCTTTGATCTTTGTTTTAATTTAAATACACAGAGAGCAAAGGGAAGTTACAAAAAAGATGATTACAAAATGATTTCCATTACAATTTTGGATTGATTATGTAATCTCAATAAACAAGATCAGACCTAAAAGATATTCCCATCATGATTCAGTTGGAACAAGTCGAAGCTGGTATTACAATTAAGAGAATTTGGAAAACGACTGCAACAACAAATTTGAGAAATCTGCGTTCAGAGAACCTTGTATTTCTCTCAATCCAAGCCAAATTTTGGAAACCTACGCATTAAAAAATTGATGTGGTCTATTCTGCACAAAACCCATGTATCAGATTTTCCAGATTCATCTTCATTTTCCTGAAACATGCAACGCAACATTGTCACTTCTTATCCTAATGAATTTTGGAGTTGGAATATTTGATTATGAGTTAGAGATCAAATTTGCAATCCGAAAGAGATCTTGGAGGCTAAAATCATGAGTGATGTTATAACAAATTCATTAATAAAGCGTCATTGGAAAAATAATGCATAATAATCTTCAATATATTAAAAATAAAGGAGAAAAATTAGTATTTGTCCATAAGAGCATAAATAATTATAAAATGAAATTATATGATAACTTATGATAGATGATGTGACAAAGAATGGTAGAAATGGATGAAATAGACGTTAAAAAGTGATAATAATAATGAAAAATTAGTGGCCCAACAATTGGCTGAAAAGAGACTTGGCTCAACCAATCTATGGTTGGGTGGAACATGGTAGTCCCATCACCGATTGGTTTTTGCATTCATTAATGAGAAACTTATTCCCTTGGTTTTCATGTGTAGATTTACTAATTTATATGTGGATTTTATGGCCTATATGTTTATGGTATTTTTGTTGTTATCATGTTGGTTATATGTATGTTTTATGACAACAGTTATATATGGCTCTTAGTATGTTTTTACTTGTAAATGAATGGACAATGTATCTATGACCTAATAGATGATAATGCAATGAAAGACATGAGGGAAAAATGGTTCTTAGTGATTCTCAGATAAATATGAGATCCCTATGATTAATTATGTTGTTTACACTTGTAGATTGCATGTTTGCGATATGTTTGACGACAAGTCTGTCATGGCTAGTAGGGGTTTGGTTAAGGGATTCTTTAACTAATTACTTCTACTTCATTGTTTCCTTGTTATTTTATTGCTCTTAAGATATCATTCCATTATGGGCAATGAACTGGTTTCCGGGCCAAAAAATGTCACTCAAATTACAGGGATGTTGGCACAAAAATCAACAAATTGGTCCTTGGACATTGGCATGTAGGCCTGTGAGAGCATCCAGAGGTCCTTGGATGCTGGGATGCCCATAGCATGAGAGTGTCTAGAAGAAAAGTGATCAGAAGCTTAAGTGGTACATAGGGTCAAGCTACCTGAAGTGTTGGCATGGCTCTCATGGGTCTTGTAGCTTATGTAGAAGGTCTATGTGTTGTGTTTCAGTCAATTCCATTTCCTTAAGGTCACATAGGAGGTTGAATCCAACCAAAGTAGCCTCTCATCGCATGTTTACACCAGTTGGCTGGTTACTTAGGTAGATGTGGGAGGAGGGTGTTATAGAGTGGTACCAGAGCATGGTTCACCCCTCGGACTAGATGGGTGGTATGTTGGTCATGCATTCATATCGGTTCCATATTTGTTCCTTATGCTTGTAATCCATGTGCTTGTTTCATTTTCATGGTGTTGATCATGGTTGCAGTGATGTCGCCATGTGAAGGTTGATGGCATTGTTGTGGGATACCTTGTCATGAGTGTATGGTTGTATATGCATTTTTTATGCATGTTGGTGTCTATATGTTGTTATGAATGCATTTTCATGATTATGGTTAGGCATGTAAGGTAGGTCATACATGCATTGTGAGGTCATTGTATGCATTAGGTCATCATGATGCTATTGGTTTTTATGATACTAATGTGTTGTTTGAGATAGAGTAGGAGATGCAGATCATCAAAGTGAAGTTGCAACATTGGACCTGTTAGCTCTACTACATACTTCAGCATTTGAGTGTCAAAGACGGCTTGGCTGTGTTATTTGTGCTTAAAGAAAGCTCGCATTAGTCATTCTTCTCCTGCTCTTTCATTCTGTTCATACTCTCACAAACCCCGCTACCTCTATTTTTCCTCCATACCTGTAATAAGCTCTGCTTATACAAGCCTTGGGCACTTAACCCCTAAACCTGCACCCATACGACCCTTCACCATAATCACGATCGTTGACTTTTCACCCCAAATCTGACGTTTCCCTGTCACATCAACCCAATAACCTGCTCGCTTGTTCCCTGCCATCCGATCACCTCCACCACGATCGGACGACATTTTCTCCTCTCGATGCCGTGAACCGTCCACGTGTTAACTCACTGGGAAAGCAGTTTTTGGCCTGTCCCATCCACCACGCGTCACCCATTGATTGTGATCATGTGCTTGTGTACGATTACCGCCCGACCTTTGAAGGCAGTGCAAGAATTACCGCTTACCGCTTCCCCCCACTCTCCCCGCCCAGTAAACTCCACATATCTTCCGCGCCCAACGACTGTTGGATCTGCTCACCCGAGATCCAATGGCCTGTGATCTCCCCACTCTCGTATCTCCTGATATCTTCTGCAAACCAATCTCCGCCATTCATCCGTATGATCTGATGGCTCATGTTTGTTCGTTCTCACTTCCGCCCGATTTCTCCCATCAAAAGATGTTTGCCCTCCTTTCACTTGATCCAATGGTTGATATCTGTTCCGCCATGCATTCAGCTCGTCCATACTGTCTACAACCATAGCCTGTACCATGTTTCCAAAGGACGAAGGTGACTTGTTCGCCTGTACTTGGTGCATTTCCTCTCCAACAACTGCATTCAAGGAGCAGTATGGCCAAAGAACGAGAAGGAAGTGCCTCAAGCAGTTAAACGTACTTATCAGTTATGGAATTGCATCCACACTACACTCCACCTGCTCAAAAAAGGACAACAGAGCATCCAAAAAAGATCAATTTTGTTCACTGAAGTGGCAGACTGCAAAAAAGACTCCATCAGATAGTTAAAGCAGTTGGTGGTCCATTATGACCCCTCCACGCATAGAACAGTAGAATATCTTTGTAATCAAACTCTATATATACCCAGAACATAGATGTAATCAAGGTTGATGGTTTTTTGTTTTGATGTAAGGTTCAACTTCTAGAGACTGTAACTACTTTGATACTTGCAACATCTAGTCTTCATTTTCAACTAATACAAGCTTATTTTGTTGTTAATTTCTCACTTTCCACTTCTATTCTATTCTAGGCTGTGACTGTTATGCATTTGTTCATGTGTGCTTGATATTTAGCATTAGAGGAGTTGTCATCCTACCTCTGTGTTGAAGTCTAGTATGTATCATTGAAAGTGTTATGCAGGTTTCTATTTACTTAGTGCTAGAGAGCTGCCATCCTATCTATGCATTAGGAAATAGATTTGCATACCTCTTTACTGGTTGCAGCCAGCCATCACATGGTCTTTTGCATCTGATGGTGTGGTCAGTATTCTCCATGTTCACTTAATCCTTAAACTGTGAGTAATGTGGTCTAAAGCCTTGTAGTCTGGGGGTGTTCACTCATGTCTGGAGTTAAGCATAGTAGAAGTGGTTATCTGGCTTGAACAAGCATCATTCCTTCCATTCATCCATTTCCAACATTAAGTTGAGGTTTGTAATGTTCCCGAGCATCTCTGAGATACAACCTAGGAGAGTTTCTTGGGGTGATAACATTAATTGGTGTTTTTGCCAGGGAGAGGAGATTAAAGCTCAACTTCCCTGGGAGACAACATAGTTCTAGATTTTGATGATAGACAAAGTTTGGGTACATTTCTTGTTGTAATCATCTATCTGGCGACTCCACTAGAGGAATACAAACCTTTGGTGACTCCACATCACAGTCCTGGCTCAGTTTGTGAGGCATACTCGAAGAAATCCTCAGAAATCACCAGCTGACCCAACGCCTGACCTTGAGAAGATCGTTAAGCAGAAGAAAACATCACAGAAAGGAGCATCAAGATCAGGTAAGCCTAAGAAACCTTATGTATCTCTGCAAGAGGAGGTTATAGTTGAGAATTTATCATTTGAAGCCTAGTATTGCTAGTGAGAAAATTCCTTCAAAGATTCATACAGCTCCTTGCTCATTTAGTTCCCCTTTGGATCTCAATCCAAAGAAAGCTTCCCATACAATCAATCTTATTCCCTTATCTCTGTCATTCGTTTCGTTGTTCCCCACTATTCAATCTACAAGTATCATTGCACCTACCCCAGTCATGGCAGGCCAGCAAGCTCCCACAAAGATGGAAAGAATTATCGCTACTAGGTATGGACCCTTAGTCTTGCCTGTTCCTTTGAATGCCATGCCTAGAGGAGAGTACCAAAAATACATGCCAAAGTTCACCAGTACACATGGGGTAATAGCCGAAGAGCACCTTGAATCTTTTTATAGTTATGCTGATAACCTAGATATTAGTGATGATGATGTATGGATGAGATTTTTTGTCCAAAGCCTTGATGGAGAGGCCTGAAAGTGGTTCAGAGAATTGACCCCTAGATCTATTGCTGATATTAAAGCCTTAGATGATGCATTTTTGAAGCACTGGGGAGATAAAAAAGACTTGTTATACTACCATACTGAGTTTGGTAACCTAAAAAGAGAGAATGGGGAATCTCTGCCTGATTTTAATAAAAGATTCAATCGTATGTATAGTAAAATACTAGCTGAAGTAAAGCCAACCCCCACCTCAGCCAAACTCACCTATGCCAATGTTTTTTACTCTGATTTCTGCTTATTGTTGAGAGAAAGAAGATGTGCCACTTTGGCTGACATGCAGGATGCAGCCCTAGAAGTAGAATCTAATATTATGGCTGCAGAAAAACTCAAAAGTCATGCTGACAGAAGGAGGTAGAGAGGTGAGGCTTCTTCTTCCTCTACTTCATGATCGGGGCCTAAATTAGATAAAATGACTAGAATGATAGAGTCATTGGCTGTTGAAATATCTAAGCTGAAGGTTGAGCAGAATTCAGGAAAAACAAGGCAGCAGAACACATTTGCTCCAAGAAACTCAAACCCATTCAGAAGAGCAAATGAACAGTTGCAGACATTTAGAGGGGAAAAGAATCACCTAAAGAATAGAAAGTTAGAGCTCCTTTTCAGAATGTAGTCATGGAGGAGGAACTGTTTGAAGATGAGGATGAAATCCATTGCATGGAAGATAAAGGCAGTGCTACCTTTTTTACATTAGCTGCATATGAAGAATCACTACTGCAGGACCAAACCAGGCAAGAATGGGATAGAGAAGCTGTTCTGCAGACTGATGAGCAACGAAGATATAATCTAACGTCACATGCACATAATGTCAATGAGAATCCTGCTCCAAGAGCTGATGTCCAAACAGAGTTATAGAATATCGGATAGAAGAAACTAGCAGCTGATCTAGTCATCCCCAAAGCACTAGCTCAAGAGGTAAGAGGTCCTAACAAGTCATCTTCTCCTTTCATCTTTGAAGTAGAAGTCCAAAAGTTAAAAATATTTGTGCCTCTGTTAGAACTTGTAATGAGTGAAGTGCTTAGAAAGTCTATCCTTGAAGCTCTTGAACTGAAAGCCACACAAACCTCCACTGACTCTGTCAATTTGCAAGATGATAAGCCTGCAGTTGTGCTGAGCCCCATGACTGAACCTGCTGATGATAACTCTCCATTGTTTTATGTCTGCTTGACCATTCATGACAAAATCCTCCACAACTGCCTGCTAGACACTGGGGCTAGCCACAATCTAATGCCAAAAGCTGTCATGGAAGAGTTAGGCTTTGATATCACTAGACCATATCATGACCTATTCTCCTCTGATTCAAGGAAAGTAAAATTCTTAGGATTGATCAAATATTTAGCCATTACCCTAACTCAGCTGTCCATGAAGAGCATGGTGATGGACATTGTGGTAGCAGATGTCCCTCCTAAGTTTGGCATGCTGTTGTCCAGAGGATGGATTAAGAGACTAGGTGGGACATTACAGAATGATCTATCTTATGCCACTGTCCCAGTATTTGGAGGAGAAAGTAGGAGATTATACAGAGAAGCACAGTTGGCATACATAATCAATGATGAGAAGAATCCTTCTAATCATCCTATCTATGTTGTGGACACTCATTTTGGAGCATGTATTCTCCAAATAGAAGAATCTTAGAAGGCCTCAATGCAGCTTAAGAAACCAACAGTTCAGGTTGAGGAAGAGCAAGGAAGTCAGGTTTGGGAGATGTTATATGTTCTTTGATGGAGCATGTTCTAGGGAGATTGCAGGAGTAAGGGTGGTGCTGGTATCTCCACAACAAGAAAGCACGCAGATGTCTTTTAAGCTAGCCTTCCAAGTCACAAACAATATAGCAGAATATGAGGCTCTGATATTGGGCCTTAACGCAGCTAAATACAGAGGAATCAAGAACATAATGGTGTTTGGAGATGTTGATCTAATCATTTAGCAAGTAAACATAGCATTTCAAGCAAAGCACCCAAGGCTTAAAGCATACAGAGATGAGGTATGGAGACTCAAAGATTCTTTTGATAATTTATGTATTTCATATATCCCTAGAGCCAAAAGTTAGCTTGTTGATTCCCTTGTTGTGTCTGCTAGCATGTTTATCCCTCCTATGCCTCCCAGACTAGTTTATGAAGTTCAAATGAAATACAGAACATCCTTACCTGATAATTTCCACCATTGGAAGGTTTTTGAAGATGATGATGAAGTGAATAGGTTCCTGCAAGTCATTGATGAATTTTCTAAAATACAAATTGACCAAGAGAATGGAGCTTTAGAAGAAAATCCCCAATCCCAGCTTAGAAATAAAATTGGCAAAGATAGCATTGTCCAGTTGCCTAGTAATTATATACTTAAGGGTTTAATTCCTCTAGAAAGATTGTTATACCATAATGATGTGCCTTATAAGGCTACCCAAAAAGAAGATCAATCTGCAGTTTGTAAGCATAATATAGGGATTCCTGGTCAGCCGAGATATATAAATCTCTCCACTCATCTGTCTGCTGACCAAAGTGCTGAGTACTGCAATTTAAGTGAAGCAATTTTCTGATGTCTTTGCCTGGGAATATTTTGACCTGAAAAAATATGACAAGAAGATCATCCAGCATAAAATCTCTTTAGAGAAAGACACTATACCATTCAAGTAGAAGATGAGACCAATAAACCCCTTGCTCCTTCCTCTGATTGAAAAAGAAATCAAGAAGCTATTGGCTGCCAAGATCATAGTCCCTCTCAAATATTCCAAGTGGGTAGCCAACCTAGTAGTGGTGAGGAAGAAAAGTGGAGAAATCAGACTCTGTGTTGATTTCAGAAACTTAAACAAATGCCCTAAGAAAGACAACTATCCACTACCCAAGATGGAGCATTTGTTGCAGAAGTTCTCAGGAGCCAAAATGATGTCTTTCCTAGATGGATTTTTAGGCTTTAATCAGGTTGTTGTGCATCTAGATGATTAAGAAAATATTGCATTCTCTACTCCTTGGGGCACTTTTATGTATGCCAAGATACCTTTTGGACTGATGAATGCTGAAGCCACCTTTCAGAGAGCTATGGATATAGCATTTATGGGAGACAAGGATAAATTTGTCCTTATCTACCTTGATGATATAATAATATACTCCAGCAGCCATCAAGACCACTTGCAGCATTTGAAGAAAGTGTTCCTGAAGTGCAAAAGGTTTGGGATTTCAGTCAATCCTAAAAAGTCACAGTTTGATTTAGAAGAAGGCAAGCTGTTAGGACATATTGTTTATGCTGCAAGTGTCCAAATTGACCCAGAAAGAGTAAAACGAATACAAACTTTGTCTGTCCCAAGATCAAAGAAGGATATCCAGTCCTTTCTGGGCAAAATAAACTTTGTGAGGAGGTTTATCCAAAATTTTGCAGAACTGGTGAAGCATATTACCTCCATGTTGAAAAAGGGGTCATAAATCAAATGGACCAATTCAGCAAGAAAATCATTTGATTCCATTAAGAAAGCTATTATGGAGGCTCCCACTTTAAGGAGTCCAAATTACAGTAAGGAGTTCCATATATTTTCATTTGCCTCTTAAGACACCCTTGTAGCAGTTTTATTACAAGCAGATGAAGAAGGCTCAGAGCATCTAGTGGCATTTTTCAGCAAAACCTTAAGGGATGCTGAGCTGAGGTATGACATCATTGAGAAACAAGCATGTGCACTTATCAAGTCTTTGAAAGCTTTCAGAGTTTACATTTTGCGTTCAAAGATAATTGCATATGTACCCTCTGCTACAATAAAAGATGTCTTAACACAACCCAATGCTGATGGAAGAAGGGCTAAATGGATTGCAAAACAAATTGAGTTTAATATAGAATTGAAGCCCACCAAACTTTATCTGAGGTCAGGGTCTTGCCAGACTATTAGCTGAAGAGAATTGTAGAACATTGGACATAAATCTCATAAGCACGGACACAGAAAATGGTCCAACAGAAGAAGAGGAAGCAGCTGAACCAGAGAGAAAGCAGTCAGTGGCAGAAAATCTAGCTTCTTGTGATTGGTATTCTGTAATAATTAAATTCTTGTTGAAGCTAGAAATCCCTCCAGGCTCAAGCACAAGTCAAGCCAAAATTATTAAGCTTAGGGTAGCTAAATATTGCATTAATGAAAATCTTCTCTATTGGAAGGATCCATCTAGAATGCTTTTGAGGTGTCTGGACAAAGAACAATCAATAAAGGTTATGCAGCAGTTTCATTCTAGCATGTGTGGAGGACACCATTATTGGAAAGCCATTGCCCATAAGATCCTTAGAGCTGGGTACTATTGGCCTACCTTATTTTCTAATGTCTTTTCATTTGTTAAATCTTGTGACAGGTGCCAAAGATTTGAAGGGAAACAATAGTTGAAGTCCCTGCCCTTAAAACTACTACATGCAAGAGGACCTTTTGCAGCAGTGGGGTTTGGATTTCATTGGAGAAATCAATCCACATTCCAATGGCCAGCACAGATGGATCCTAGTAGCCACTGACTATTTCACTAAGTGGATTGAAGCAATCCCTACCAGAAAGGCTGATCATAATGTGGTCATGAAGTTTTTGACAGAGAATATCTTCACCTAATTTGGTTGTCCACATAAATTAATCACAGACAATGCAATAGCCTTTAGAGCAAAAGAAATGGTGGACATGTGCAATTCAATGGGCATTAAACTGGTTCATTCCACCTCATATTATCCTCAAGGCAATGGTCTACTAGAATCCTCTAACAAAATCTTGATAAGGATAATCAAAAAATTGTTAGAGGGCAACAAAAATAATTGGGATTCTAGGCTCAAATATGCACTATGGGCTGACAGAGTGACCATCAAAAGATCCATAGGGAATTCTCCATTCAAGCTGGTGTATGGCACAGAGGCAGTATTTCCAATTTAGCTTACCCTCCCTATGGCTAAGTTCCTGCAGCAAGAACAGAATGAGGAAGAAGACATGGCAAAAAGGATCACTGATTTAGCAAAGGTACTTCAAATCACAGAACAACTGGTTGAAAGGGCTACAACACATCAGAAAAAGATCAAGGAAGCTTTTGACAAGAAGACGAAATCAGGTAATTTTCAAGTTGCAGAATTGGTTCTGAAGTGGGATGCACTGAAAGAAAAGAAAGGCAACCATGGGAAGTTTGATGCTTTTTGGACAGGGCCTTTGATCATTTCTCAGATTCAAGGGAACAATACCTTCATACTATAAAGTATGGGGGGAGAAGCAGTTTTTGATGGCCCAGTGAATGGATGCTTTCTGAAAATTTATGTTGTTTAAGGTCTTTTTGGCCTTAAAGTTGTAAATATAATGTTTTATCAGTCATAGTGTAGGTTTAGTCAAACTCCATGCCTAATGGAACACTGGAAATTTTGAAAATTTGTTTTTACAGGAAAGGCATTGATCTGCAAGTTCTTGAGACCTCACAGGGAGGATCTCATCCCTAGAAGGAGCCAATGTTATCTCTACTACATACTTCAGCATTTGAGCGTCAAAGACAACTTGGTTGTGTTGTTTGTGCTCAAAGAAAGCTCGCATCAATCATTCTTCTCCTGCTCTTTCACTCTATTCATATTCTCACAAACCCCATTGCCTCTGTTTTTCCTTCATACCTGTAATAAGCAATGCTTATACAAGCCCCGAGCACCTAACCCCTGAACCTGCATCCATATGACCCTTCACCATAATCACGAGCATTGACTTTTCACCCCAAATCCGACGTTTCCCTGTCACATCAGCCCAATAACCTGCTCGCTTGTTCCCTGCTATCTGATCACCTCTTCCACGATTGGACGGCATTCGCTCCTCCCGATCCCATGAACCACCCACATGTTAACTTGCGGGGAAAGCAGTTTTTGGCCTATCCCATCCGCCACGCGTCACTCGCTGATTGTGATCGCGCGCCTGTGTACGATTACCGCCCAACCTTTGAAGGCAGTGTGAGCATTACCGCTTACCACTTCCCCCCCCCCCCTCTCCCCACCCAGTAAACTCTGCGTATCTTCTGCACCCGGCGACTGTTGGATCTGCTCGCCAGAGATCCAACGGTTTGTGATCTCCCCAGTCCCATATCTCCCAATATCTTCTGCAAACCAATCTCTGTCATTCATCTGCATGATTCGATGGCTCATGTTTGTTTGTTCTCACTTCCGCCCGATTTCTCCCATCAACAGACCTCTGCCCTCCATTCACTTGATCCAACGGCTGATATTTGTTCTGCCATGCAGTCAGCTCGTCCATACTATCTACGACCATAGCCTGTACCATGTTTAAAAAGGACGAAGGTGACCTGTTCACCTGTACTTGGTGCATTTCCTCTCCAATAACCACATTCAAGGAGCAATATGGTTGAAGAATGAGAAGGACATGCCTCAAGCAGTTAAATGTACTTAGCAGTTATGGAATTTCATCCACCCTACACTCCACCTGCTCAAAAAAGGACAACAGAGCATCCAAAAAGATCAATTTTGTTCACTAAAGTAGCAAATTGCACCAAAGACTCCATCAGACAATTAAAGCGGTTGGTGGTCCATTATGACCCCTCCATGCATAGAACAACATAATATCTTTGTAATCAAATTCTATATATACACAGACCACAGATGTAATCAGGGTCGATGGTTGTTGTTTTGATGTAAGGTTCAACTTCTGCAGACTGTAACTACTTTGATACTTGCAACATCTGGTCTTCATCTTCAACTAATACAAGCTTCTTTTGTTGTTAATTGCTCACTTTCCACTTCTATTCTATTCTAGGATGTGACTGTTATGCATTTGTTCATGTGCACTTGATATTTAGCATTAGAGGAGTTGTCATCCTACCTCTGTGTTGAAGTCTAGTATGTATCATTGAAAGTGTTATGCAGGTTTCTGTTTACTTAGTGTTAGAGAGCTGTCATCTTGTCTATGCATTAGGAAATAGATTTGCAGACCTCTTTACTGGTTGCAGCCGGCCATCACATGGCCTTGTGCATCTGTTGGTGTGGTTAGTATTCTCCATGTTCACTTAATCCTTAAACTGTGAGTAATTGGTGGTCTAAAGCCTTGTAGTCTGGGGGTGTTCACCCATGTCTGGAGTTAAGCATAGTAGAAGTGGTTATCTGGCTCGAAAAAGTATCATCCCTTCCATTCATCCATTTCCAACATTAAGTTGAGGTTTGTAATGTTCCCGAGCATCTCCGAGATACAACCCAGGAGAGTTTCTTGGGGTGATAACAGGACCTTGAGGCAAGAGAATGTCGTCATACATGTTTGTATGTTGAGCATGCGGGTATATAGGTTAAGGATTGTTATGTGCATTATGGTTATGTGTATGTCTTTCATTCTATTGATGTTATGGTTACATATATGATTGATGCTAGTTGATTAGTGTAGTCATATGCACATGTGTCAGATAGTCATGAATGATAGTAACTTGTGGTTGTGTACATTTCTATTTTTGTTTTATGTTAGATAACTTGATGATTATGTTATATGTTATTAGTGAGTATGTTATAGGTTAACTTATTGTTTTTATATGATAGTTAGCTTGATGATTAGGTTATATGTTGTTGATGAGCATGATATATAATTTGTTATTATTATATGCTAGTAACTTGATGATTAGGGTTATTACATTAAGACCTTGATGTTATATGTATCATACTAAGTCAGATTAGTCTATGCAAATGGTTAAGGTTATGACTTTCAAGTATGAGATAATATGTTGTGATATTATGTCATACTAATCTAAGATTGAGTGTGCATATGTGATTATTATGTATGAATGATAATTGTTTATGACTTTATGATGTGAACATGTTAATCAGTGACTATTACAGATATCATGGTATTATTTGTGTTTGAGCTGATGTGTAGTGAATTTATATCATGCTAACTAGATTGATTATGCAAACAAGGTAGCCTCCCCTAAGATACATTATGGTATGGGCTTTCTTATGTCGTCTACTTTGGTGCTTGACTATTTGACTATGTCAGTTATTTAGTGTGCGAGTGTTTGGTATCTATTATGTCATCTATCGATTGTATGAATATTTGATTACTTGAATGATATGAGTATGTGTCTATAATATTTATTGCCAAAATGGTCTTGTTTTAAGATGGTTGTACTAATACATATGTTTTGAGATAGCTGACATGTACTTGAGTGTAGTAGTTGACAGTTGTAGCATTATGTCTAATGACTATGAGTTGACTATGTATTATGACATGATTGTTAGTCTTTGTAAAGGTTTATTTCAAATTGATAGATATGATTGTCTTGATATTTGGAACATGTGGTTGACATGTGTAAATAGTTGCAAGAAACATGCTTTGTATTAGCATGACAAGGTAAAAGTTTGCTGATGTGACAGTATATAGTAAGACTCGATTGCAACAAGGTAAAAAGGTAAAAAGAAAGGAATTGGACAAGAATTTCTTTGACTATGTCTATGAAACTCTAATTCCAAATGAATGAGTGCTTTTCATACATGAAGTCTTCTTAACCTTGATTTTCTCTGACATTATGTGGATATGTGCTAGATTCATGAACATGTATTTGACAGGTATATCAGCTAGTTTCGAGTTATGGGTGGATTCATCAGGGGAATTTGAGCCCCTTGAGAGATGGAATGGGCGTGTTCAGTTACAAGGAAATGTGCTTTGCACAACAAGGTAAGGTGACTAATATGTTGTTATGTTTATTTATGCACTGACGGTTATGCATTCATGGCAATATGATGCATGGGATTGCATGACAAAGAGACTGCATGAAATCTTGAAGAAGGCTCAGGTTGAGATTTCCTTTGGAAGCACTGGGAACCATGGGGATTGAGTCATGGCGTATGTTGTTAGTCTTTTGCCTTTGGTCTTTTGTGATTTTCTTGTGCATTATCATGCCACTTTGTTTGTGGTGTCATATTGTTATTGGTTTTCATGGTTTTCTTCGTATTTAGTATGCTTTCCTTTTAAGTTTTGAGACTTGGGAATTGGTTGGGAAAGAGGAAATTTAGTGGAGCTAAGTGAGATGGTTGTCAGGGATCATTCTTGCAGAGGAATGATTTCCTATACAGGAGAATGGCATGACGAGGTTCCTGGTCATATGGGAATCAAGTGGGAAGAGTAGTCATGACAAATATATGAGGTCAGTAGCATGTATATATGAATTTATATTGTATGCTTGTATTATGCCTATGTTTATGTTATGGCAGGGAATGTTGAGGGATACATCAGCGAAATGAAGCAGTGTGGTTTATAACATTTTGGGACAATCATGGACAAGACACTAGAAGCAAGGTTTCTTGTAGAGACAATGTGATTTCGGATGTAAGGTACTACTATTGTGCATATGTTGTATATGTTGCACACGTTGCATCTGTGATGTTGTGTGCATGCGATGTTGTGTATATATAGTGTGTGTACATGTTATTTATACAATGTTACGTATAGGGTGGTACATATAGTGTTGTGTGAATGCTACATATGTAGTACTGGATATAGATGGTGTTATGAACATGACTAGATATGCGGTGTTGTGTACATATTGTATTGTATGCATGATGGATATGCGGAGCTATGTGCATATGGTATTGTGCGCATATTGGATATGTAGTGTTGTGTACAAATGATGTTATGTACATGTTGGATATGCAGTGCTATGTACATGTGGTGTTGCATGCATGTTGTACATATGGTGCTATGTATATATGGTGTTGTGTGCATGTTTGTACAAGTCGTGTTGTGTGCATGTGTGTTGTGTACATGTTGTACAAGTGGGGTTATGTGTGGGTGGTGTTGTGTACATGTCGTGCATGTGATGTTGTGTAAATGTCGTGCATGTGGTACTGTGTACATGTGGTATTGTGTACAAGTTGTACAAATGGTGTGATATACATATGGCGTTGTGTACACATTGTGCAGGTGGTGTCGTGTACCTGTTGTACATGTGGTATTATGTGCATGTCATACATGTTGTGTTGTGTACATGCAGTACTATGTATGTGCATTGTGTAGTTGTGGTATCGTGACGTGTACTCGTTATGTGTACTTTGTGTAGTACATGTATTATGTTGTGTTGCGTTCTATGCCAGGTGTAGGTCATGTATACTATGTGTTGTACATCAGTATGATGTTATGTTGCATTGTATGCCAAGTGTAGGTACATATATACTATGGTGTTGTACATCAGGTATAGATGTATTATGTTGCATTGTATGCCAAGTGTAGGTACATATATTGTCTGGTGTTGTACATCAGGTATATATGTATGTATTGTGTTGTACACTGGGTGTAGGTGTATGTGTTTTGTGTCAGGTGTAGATGCATGTATTGCATGGTGTTGTATGTCATGTGTAGTTATATGTGTGTAACGCACGCTATGTATATGTGCACATGGTTCAGGAGAATGCACTGAGTCTTTTTCAGTTGTGGAAACCAATCCAGTGTGTGTACAAAATAAGGAAAAAGGTAGAAGCTAAGGATTGATTAAAGGATAAGTATTAGTATTTTATTTCAGTTTTATTATGCATGATATTTATGGTTCTAGTCTATGATGATTACATGTGGTCTATGATTCTGGTTTATGATGGTTACATGTGATTTATGATTTTGATCTAAGATGGTTATGTTTTGAGCTAACCTGATGTGATATATTTATAAATGATGATTTGGTAAAAGATACTAGTTTGACTTCTTGTGACAGGAAGCAAATAGAATTGCAAGTGTACTTATTGATGAGCTACCAATGAGGTACGACGTGAATTTATTTCAATTTATTTTAAATATAATGGAAGTTATGTGCTTGGTACATGAAACATAGAAATTCCTAGTTGGGTGGTTGAAACCAACTATAAGAATTAACAATGTCAGTGAAAGGAATTGGAACATGTAGTAGTACAAAGCACTTCAGCAGCAGGGCCATTGTGGGACATTAGTACCCAATAGTGTCCATTGATTTCCATAAGCATGATATGACCAATATGATGGTTTAAGGCAGGAATATGCCTTGGTTTTTGTATCTTTTAATGCAAGGAAGCCTTGCTAGGGGTTGGACTGCTTGGGATGGGGGTGCCATTAGAACTTGGAAGGCGTGTGACTGCATGAAAGGGGATGACTGGATTGCCCGAGGGATTGTGTAGTAGAGAAGGTAAGGTCGTAGAGTGCATTTTTTGTCATTAGCATTGCCAGATGGAACTAGATGCACATTGGGAGTGTGCCCTGGAGAAATGAGCCAGTAATTGTTCATTGAGAGGACAAGTGGCGTAGGATTATAGTGTTGGACATTGGATGCAAATTTGACTTTGATTGTGGATTCTGGACTTCCTAGGAAGGAGGTGAATCTTAGTATTACTTTGAGGGTGGAGGTGTAAGCCTCTGGATTCCCTTGTTGCAGATGCAGGCATTGTATCCTTTTATTTGCTAGTTGAGAAAATGTGCATATGTGTATATGTGTGTATTATTGTAAATACTATATCGAGGTGGATTTCCAAACCTCCATAGAGAGTATGATTATTTGAGGGCTGAAGTAAATGTGTATGTGTGTATATGTCGTTATTATTGTAAATACCATAATGAGATGTGTTATAAATCTCCAATAAATGGTATGTTTTTCATGTTTTAATATATGGTCGTTGTAAATAATACAATGAGCTATGTTATAAAGCTCCATGGGAAGTATGTTTTGTTTTCAACAGTCTTGTTGGTTATAGGTGTCATTAAACATTGAGGATGGTGTTCCCCCAAGGGGGAGGGTTTTGTAACAACCTTGGTTAAAAATTCATGTAAAATATATAAGGCCATGATGATGGGACACATATAGGAGTTTATTTCGGTTATTATGGCTAAAGGAAATTGGAAAAGGAAATGACTAAGAATTTGGGAAGGCATGAGCATTTATTGGCATTTTATTTATGAAAATAATGGAAATTAGGAGGAAAGGAAGGTTAAAGGTCACAAGTTGCATGTAAAGAGGAAATTGAAGAAAATAATGGAAAATGAAAAAATAAAGGCCTCATTAATAAAAAGGCTTCTGAGGATCAGTTGGTAGGATTGGTCAGTTTAGTTTTGGAGCTCTCTCATTATTCTCTCTCTCTCTCTCTCTCTCTCTCTCTCTCTCTCTCACGTTTGGATACTTAGAGTTTTCTTGGAGCACTTTGGCATTGGATCAATAAAGGAAAATAAGGCAAGAGGAAGGGAGGAACAAGTAAGGAACAACAGGATCAAGCAGCTACAACAATATTAATTGCAGGTATCAATTTGCATGTGTGTTTTCCTTGCTAGATTTGGCATGCATGGTATTGCATATGGTTCTTTTCTGTCATGACATGAGTTTTTTCTAGGTGTGACGATGTTTTTAGCCTAGCCTTGTCGTTCCAAAAAACCTTTATGAGATGGGTTCTCATACTTTGGTTGAGCTAGATTGTTGGGTCTTGAGATGGGATGTAAAATAAAGACTAGAGAGTGGTTCTTAGAATAGGGCCTTGTGATCCCTAGATTGGACTGTGGATTACAGTAAATCCTAAGAGACTAGGAGGCACTCAAATTCCTTATGGTGTAGGTGGAGAACTTCGGTAGAAATCATCCATACTTGTTTTATTATTTTCAGTTAGTTATGAGTCCCACATTCATGCTTGGAATATGGCATGGGGGTGATTGGCTAAAGAGAAACCTGGCTTAGCCAATATATGGTTGGGTGGAATGTGGTAGTCCCATCTCTGATTGGTTTTTGCATTCATTAACGACAAACTCATTCCCTTGGTTTTCATGTGTAAATGTACTAGTTTATATGTGGATTTTATGGCTTATATATTTATGGTATTCTTGTTGTTAATATGATGGTTATATTTATGTTTTATGAAAGCAGTTATGTATGGCTCTCAGTATGCTTTTACCTATAAATGAATGGACAATTTATTTATGACCTAATAGGCTCTAATGCCTCCTTCTATTGTGTCATATTTGTATATCCTTCAATCCTATCCCAAGTTGTTATTAAGAGGGGTTGTTAGGATATTCCAACACATAGCAAATAGTAACGTATAGCTTGGTCTAGTGTAGAGTTA
This sequence comes from Pinus taeda, assembly GCA_000404065.3. Taxonomy (NCBI): domain Eukaryota; kingdom Viridiplantae; phylum Streptophyta; class Pinopsida; order Pinales; family Pinaceae; genus Pinus; species Pinus taeda. Next base: position 242,163 of record APFE030939438.1, on the reverse strand, counting down.
GGTAAAGTGTGTTTCTTTACTATGTACTTTTGTAAATTACAATCTGACGGTCACGATATGTTCTATACATGAAGTGATCTGATGATTCATTCTCTCCTCAATATTACCAAAACTTGATCTATGTCTTAACATCCGATTGGTCCATGATCTCTATTAAAGAGAATGGAGGGTCATTTGTAGGGTAACCATTCATGAGATAAGCTTATGTAAATTTTCATTCTTTTATTAATAAATTGCTTGAAGTGGCCGCATTGGCTCAGGCCGTGGATTGTTTCCCTCTTTGAGGGTTTTAACCACATCAAGAATACTAGTGTATTGATCTATGATTTGTTTGTGAATGGTGTCCTTTGGTGTTCTGTCTGAGGAACTTACCCTGTAAGTTCCTACATGATAACAGAGCTATTTGAGGGTCGCATCCATTAGTGATCCAAATCTGAAGCCTGTACAACTGCATCCGACTGTCATTTCCTAGATCTATTATTTCTAACTGGTTTCAGGCCGAGAGGATTTCTCTATTGTGTTAGGAGCATTTGTTCCAGTGATGAACCCCTTGTGATTCATGTGAAAAGGTTTCCGGTAGCCCTAGCTACATCATTTATAAGATTTGGAAGTATACAGTCTTTATTTTCAATTCTGGCTATTCATCTCTTTGTTTATTTCGGTTATTTAGCTCTATGTTTTTTTATTACTGGATCTATACCTTTCATTTCTGTGTATGCTCTTTTCCCCGCAGCTCTATGCGATATGGGTAAATCACAAACAGAAAGGAAGGATTTTTCTCATGCATATGCTCTTTTCCATCGCACCTTAGTGTGATCTCGGAAAATTAGAAACATTGAGGAAAATATTTAGTTTCCAGCTAGAGATAACTTCAAGCTGTAAGTTTTTTTTTTTTGTATTTTCGTGTTGGGTTTTGTGTTTTTTGTTTTGTAGGCAAAAAATAGCTTTTCCAAGTAAGCATGCACCCCAAAGCTTCAATGACTAAAAAAAAAACAAAACAAAAAAACCTTCCTCTTTTCCAAAAATTACTAACCTTTTAAACTAGCACACTTGGTCCAAAGTTACTTTATGAGAATAGAGGTCTTAAGTTCAAGTCTTTCTTTTTGTTGAGTTACTTTTTCAAAAGGAACATGTAACTTATGTTTTAAAGTTACTTTATGTAAAAGTGCTCTCACCCATTATAAAAATAGAGTCACTTATAATTCTAATTCCCCTTTATCTTTTATTTAAGTTAAAGCTTAGTGGGTAGCTCATAAAGTACCATTGTAAAAGTGACTTTCATTTATTTATAAAAGTGAGTCACATCATTTTTTTTTTTTTAAGTGAGCTAATTAGATTAAGTTTGGAAAGGGGAGTGAAAGGGGGGTTTAAATATAACATTATCATTCATTTCCGCTCATTCACACACTTTGTCGGCATCTTCAACAACTTTTCTTCAAAAAGCCATGACTTCTTCATCCGAAAGCTGTTTTCAGAGTTGTTTTTTTTTAATCAACCTAATTTTTCTAGATCTTTCCATTGGAACAATTAGTTTTAGCATCTACATCTTCAGTTTCTGTTAAAATGGAAAGTCCATGCCAAGTTATTCTTGACAGCACCAACGACATCCAATGGTGGTCCTACATTGTAGATTTACTTAGAAGTAAAGGTCTTTATAGAGTAGACACAAGCCAAGAAACCAAACCTTAAGATGAAGATAAGGTAGCCAAATGGGAAAATAGGCAAGATTAAGCATGTGGTTTGATAGGGATGTCTATTTCTCCAAACCTTAGATTCCATATCATAGAACTTGATACTCCTAATGAAGTAGTGAAAGAGCTCACTAAAGTTTTTGGAATTAAAAATGAAATTAGAGTCCATCAAATTGAAAATAAGTTGCTTACATTGGACCCCAATAATTTTTCTTCCATTGAATATTTCTTTCCAAGTTCAATACCCTTAGACTTCTCTTCGAAGGTGTTATGGTTTAGAAAGAAGATGGTTGCCTTATCTATTCCATTCTTACTAAGTTGGGACTAGCCTACTCTATGTTTGTTTCCACCTTCCATTCTACTAAAGAAGCTTTATTTCTCAATGGCAAGACTACAAGTCCCCCTCTTTTGATGCCTTTTGTGATTTTTTAATAAGAGAACAAGAAAAACTCTTATATCTTAGTCTTCTCAATCTTGGAAACTTTTCTAAGAAAGCCTTAACCGCTCAGCAGCAACCAAATACAAAGAATCCTAAGCAACAATATCCTAAAAAGAGTGGTCCTAAACCAAACAAGGGTCTTAAGAAATTTCAGTCTAAAAATGAAAAATCATTTCAACAAAATGATAAGGCAAATAAAAACAAAGGGAAGATAACTGATAAACATTTCCACTTTTGTAATTGAGATGGCCACTTAGAATCTAAATTCTTTAATAAGATGGAAGCCTTGGAAGCATCAATGAAGAAGCATAACATCCATTTGGAGCACTCTTCAACTTCAACTTCATCTTTAGGAATAACACTTTCTGCATGTGGTTGTTAAGCATCTTAATCTGGTTATGCACTAAATGTATCTTCTTCTTCTCATTCTCATGAGTGGCTCATTGATTCTAGAGATTCTTATCACATGGCCAAAAACAAAGCGATGTTTTCTTCTTTAAATGATTGTAACACCAAAAATATATATGTTGGTGTAACACCAATATTCTCTCATTCTTTTTCTATCTTTCTGATTTGTCCTGATGATGGACCCCCTTTGGGGTTTGAAACGTCGACACAATGAACAAAAAACTGTGGATAATCTGAATCACACCACTGCAGATAATAGATCTCTTAGTGTTGTAGGGACTATAACTTTTCATCTAGAAAATGGTCAATTTAATGATGTATTATGTGTTCCAACCTTATCCTGCAACCTTCTATCTGTATATCAAATAACTCATTCAGGTGAAGGTATAAATCGTTGAATTTTCACCTCACAATGTTGTATTAAGGACCTAAGAGATCCTAGACAAATTTTAGCTACTGGCATTGCTGATGATTCTACAAGGTTGTATAAGTTTAACAACTTTGGGTCATCAAATCTTCCCTTGGTATTTTTTTTCTCATAATGATGAAGTGAGCAAACTTTGGCATCAGTGATTTGGTCACTTAAACTATTGCTCCCTTCAGAATCTATGTAAAGAAAATATGGTGATAGGTCTTCCAATGGTATCTTGTAGAGATGGTGTTTGTTACAGATATGTACTCAGAAAACATCATCGGGATAGTTTTGAAAAATGTGTCTCTTGGCATGCCTCAGCCCCTTTACAACTTGTGCATAGTGATTTATGCGGTCCACTTCTAGTTATTTCATTCTCTGGCTACAAGTATTTCTTAACTTTCATTAATGATTTGAATTTCTCTAGATGCACTTGGGTATACTTCTTAAAACTCAAGAGTGAAGTATTTAACATGTTCTTGGCCTTTAAGGCCTTTGTTGAAAAACAATTTGGACATCAAATTCTTAATCTAAGATCTGATAATGGTAGAGAATATGTTAACAAGAAATTCATCAACTTTTGCAATAAGAATGGAATTAAAATGCAACATATTGGTCCATATACTCCACAACAAAATGGTGTAGTTGAAAGGAAGAATAACACCTTAAAGGAAATGGCTAATTGTATGCTTCAATCTAAAGGACTTAGTCTTAATTTCGGGGCAGAAGCAATTAACTGTGCAAATTACATAGTAAATCACACTACTAAGGTTTTAAAGAATATCACTCTAGAAGAAGCATGGAGCTCAATTAAACTAGATGTAAGTCACTTTTGTGTTTTTGGAAATGAAGCATGGGCCCATATTCCAAATGAGAAACATAAAGCTTTAGAACCTAAGAGTGAAAAATGTATTTTTGTTGGATTTTTTGAAGGTGTCAAAGGATATAGACTTATTCCACTTAAGTCCAAAAATGTTATCATTAGAAGAGATGTAAATTTTGTTGAAAATACATCGGCCTACAAGCCTAGTTCGGCGGACGTGCCACCTCTCTCTATCCCTCCTACTTCTAAAAATATTTCTTCTTCAGATGATGATAGCAAGGATGACAATCCTTCCCCACCTTCTCGATCCTCCTTTAGCTCCTTAGCTTCCAAAATGGATTCATGCTACTCGAGATGTAGCAAATGCTCTTGCAGGTGATCTTACAAATCAACGATGTACACATTCTCAGTTTGATAGCCTCTTCTTTACTAGCTCAAGCTTCAACGAATTATGATCTTGACACCTTTGTAGAAGCTTCAAGCCATCCAGATTGGGACACAGCTATGAATGAAGAATATTATTCTTTATTGGAAAATGATACATGGGATATTGTTCCTCTTCCAAAGGGACAAAAAATTGTTCGATGCAAATGGGTTTATAGAACCAAGTATGGACCAGATGGAAAAGTTGATAAACATAAAGCTCGTCTTGTTTCTAAGGGTTTTTCAAAAGTTCAAGGCATTGACTATAATGAAACCTTCTCCCCTGTTGCAAAAATGAACTATATCCACCTTGTTCTTTCCCTTGCTGCCTCTTTCAAATGGGAAGTCCATCAGATGGATGTTAAATTTGCCTTCTTGCATGGGGACTTGCATGAAGAAATCTATATGGAACAACCTACTAGCTTTATAAAAACAAACTCCAGCCTTGTATGTTGGCTTAAGAAATCCCTTTATGGTCTCAAGCAAGCCCCTTAGGCTTGGTATGCCAAAATGGATATCATTCTTTTAGAAATTGGCTTTTCTAGGTGTCATTCTGACAATATTGTCTACACCAAGAAAGTGGGAAAATCTCTTATCATTCTTGTTCTTTATGTTGATGATCTTATCCTTACTAGTAATGATCCCAACCTTATAAACCAAGTGAAGCCCATCCTGGAAAGGAAGTTTGAAATGACAGACTTAGGACACTTGCATTATTTTCTTGGTCTTCAAGTCTTGCAATCCAAGGAAGGTATTCCCCTTTCCTAGTCCAAGTATTTTTGTGATCTTCTACGCCATTTTCACATGGAAGACTGTAAGTCATCCCCTTCTCCCTTTTAATATGGAGCCAAAATTTTAGTCACTTGTACTTCACCTGAAGTTGATGCTACCTTATACCGTCAACTTGTAAGAATTTTTTTTTATTTGACCTATACTCATCCTGACCTTTCCTTTGTTGTTGGCCTTATTGCTCAGTTTATCCAAAACCCAATGAAAGTCAATGGAAAGCAGCTAAAAGAATAATTCATTATGTTTGAGGTACGGTTCAATTTGGGATTCATTACAGTGTAGAAGAATCTCCTCTATTGGTTGGTTTCACTGATTCCGATTGGGTTGGTGACCCTTATGATCGGAAATCTATTGCAGGTTATGTGTTCACTCTTGGTTCAAGACCTATTACATGGGATTGCAAGAAACAAAGTGCCATTTCTTTTTATTCAATAGAAGTAGAGTATGGTGGTGCCATAGAAGCTAGTAAGGAAGCCATGTGGCTTTTTCAGATCCTGTCAGAGTTTGGCTTTCAGCAGCAGCATCCGACTACACTTTGGTGTGATAAACAAAGTGCCATTCAACTATGAAAAGATCCTGTCGAACATCAATGAAGAAAACACATTAAATTTCACATGCACTTCATCAGAAAGCTCATTCATGACCATGTTCTTGAAGTGCAATATTGTTCAATAGATGATTAAGTTGCAGACATCTTTACAAAGGCTCTCACAGAGGCAAAGTTTACTAAACTTTGATTTATGGTTGGAGTTCAGGAAGTTGTCACTAAGGGGGGATAGGCTCTAATGCCTCCTTCCTTCTCCTATTGTGTCATATTTGTACATCCTTCAATCCTATCTCAGGTTGTTCTTAAGGGGGGATGTTAGGATATTCTGACACATAGGAAATAGTTAAGTATAACTTGGTCTAGTGTAGATTTAGGTAAAGTGTGTTTCTTTACTATGTACTTTTATAACTTACAATCCTATGGTCATGATATGTTCTATACATGAAGTGATCCAATGGTTCATTCTCTCCTCAGTATTATCGACACTTGAGCCATGACTTAACACCTGATTTGTCCATGATCTCTATTTAAATAGCATGGAGGTTCATTTGTAGGGTAATCGTTCATGAGAGAAGCTTATGTAAATTTTCATTCTTTTATTAATAAATTGTCTGAAGTGGTTGCATTGGCTTAGTTCGTGGACTATTTCCCTCTTTGAGGGTTTTAACACGTCAATAATACTAGTGTATTGATTTATGATTTGTTTGTGAGCAGTGTCCTTTGGTGTTATGTCTGTGGAACTTACCCTATAAATTCTTACATTCTTGTTGTTAATATGATGGTTATATGTATGTTTTATGACAACAACTATGTATGGCCCTTAGTATGTTTTTATTTATAAATGAATGGACAATTTATTTATGACCTAATAGATGATAATGCAGCAAAATAAGTGAGGGAACAATGGTTCTTAGTGATTCTCAGATAAGTAAGAGATCCCTATGCTTAATTGTGTTGTTTACACCTATAGATTACATGTTTGTGATATGTTTGATGAAATGCATGTCATGGCTAGTAAGGGTTGAGTTAAGGGCTTGTTTAACTAATTGCTTCTACTTCATTGTTTCCCTATTATTTTACTTCTCTTAAGATATCATTCCATTCTAGGTAGTGACTTGGGCTCTGGGCCAAAAAATGTGCCTCAAATCCCAAGGATGCAAGCACAAAACTGGACAAATTGGCCCATGTATGCTAGCATGCATGCTTGTGAGAGCATTCAAAGTTCCTTGGATGTAGGCATGGTCATAACATGAGAGCGTCCATAGAACAGTGATCAGAAGCTTCAGTGGGACCTAGGGGCAAATTGCCTGAAATGTTGGCATGGTTCTAATGGGTCTTATAGCTGATGTGTAAGGTTTGTGTGTTGTGTTTCCATTGATCCCATTTCCTTAAGGTCACATAGGAGTTCAAATCCAACCAAAGTAGGCTCTCATTGCATGTTTACCTCGGTTGGATAGTTACTTGGGTAGATGTGGGAGGAGGGTTTTACAATATTTTCTCTCAGGTGAGGGATAAGGAGCTCTAGATTCCCCATATGAAAGGTGGTGGAGATGGTATTATCTAGATTCCCCTGACACTTGGGGTGGGGACCTATTTCCTTGGATTTTGAAGTCTCTTATGCTTGGTATCCTTTATTTTGCAGTGGACTCTAGACTCTCAAAATTGGGTGTAACCATTATGCTTTGTGTTGAAAAAGGGTAGAGAAATAGGTATCTGGATTCACTGGTGTTGATTGAGGGTGGAGGTGATATATCTATGGAATCCCTTATTAAATATTGACTACAGTATAATTAGCTACTGGGTGGAGGCGATTCATCTTATGGAGTCCTTGTTTCAGCTAGTAGAATTGATATTATCCCTTAAGCGAGCCCCCTCAACTTTGGAATCTAGCTCGGGGGTGATTGGTTTGCAAGAAAAGCCACAATGAAACCTAATCTATGGTTGGGTAGAGAATTGTATTACCTAACTTAGTTGACCAGTATTATTTTGCAATAAGTATCTTTCAAAATTTTTGTGAGCAATAGATCTCATGTTATTATTCCTGAAATTGTTTATATGCCAATTGACTATGTGAGACATGTCTTCTTATGGTATTAATGTTATGGTGGCATTTAGGATATTGATGAAATTATATATGATTATGTGACATAATTTTGATGATTTCATAGCATAACATTGATATGTTCAACATTAACTGTGCCTATGAATACAATCCAAGATTATGTTGCTTGCATAAATGTATCCTTGCCTAATTCTATAACTCATATCTTGCAATCTTACATATATATATGTACATATATATATGTACATATAT
>APFE030939438.1:213487-233564 GCA_000404065.3 Pinus taeda | reverse complement strand
ATATATATGGCAACTCCTAACACCTACCCATACATACAAAGCACAATAGATATACTCTTCCTAGCCACCGAAGTAGCACAGAATACCATAGCTTCAATGAAATCAACATCAACTACAGTTGTTGCACTGGATAAAGAGGTCAAACCATGATTGGTGCTAACAACTACTGATTATAGGTAAACGATTGGTTTTGGTTCTAGGTAAACTGGCTATGCTACTACTTTCCTCATATTTCTATTTTTGGTGATAGTGGTGGATTTGATTCAACTGTTGCTAATTTTCGTAGTTATAGTTTAAGTTTCGACCTAATGTAATATGTTTACTAAGGGAAGGGTCCCTTATAAATTCAACCAATTATAGTCCACCGAGGAGGGATGAGCGATGACATAAGATGAGTTGATGACTTGATTGCATTCCAGATAAGGTGATCAATTTATGTATTCCTCCCCTTTCTCTATTCTTTGGATTCCACTTGGATATTCATATATAACTAGTGATAGGAATCTAGATAACGGTCCCTGACTCAATAATATTTTAAACCAACACGATAAGGCAAGACCTCACTTTAAATTCAAATTGTTCCTGAAACACTACCTTTCTATGCTAGTATGGCAAGCTTATTTCTCAAATATTTTGTAGTCATAGCCAGGAAATGTTGAGTGAGCTAGAAGGGCTCATGAAGGAGTTACAATGCACCCCATATGATGAAGAAAATCAATATTGTGTCGTTAACTTTGGTTTGGAGCTAAAGCCAGGAAAGAGGAGAGAGGTTAAGCCACCATCCACACTAAGTGGGACAGATTGATGAGACACTCTGAAGGATCAGAACATCCTGATTGAAGCATGCATTGGGACCGTGACTTCTGGTGGAACAACATTGCATTGAAAGAGGGAGATCAAACTGAAAACATTGGTAAGAAAAAATCTCTATATAATAGGTAGGCTTGACACATCGGTCCTCAACACATTGGAGGGAGTTCCATCCTTTCTTCTTTTTTTTGTTAAACTCGATCAATTTGAGAAACATAAACAAGGATAAGAGTAATTCAACCCATACAAGTGACTTTCAAGATCATGGTACTACCATTATACTATATCCTTAACAATCTCTTTTTGTGAAGTGCTCTATGCGTCACTGAGTATATACACCTCGTAGACCCCATAGGAAGCTTATATGGATCCCCCTGTTTAGTATTACATGCCAAACATAATGAAAAAAATGTTGGAAACCTACATGTTGTGTTTACAAGGTTGTAATAATGGTTATCGCAGTCTTGAATTAACCAAATATATGTACTACAAGGATGCATCATAGTCATTGAGTTGCTAACTATATTACTGAGTCTAATTGCTGAAGGATATAGTCAGGCCTATAGATTGCTCTCAGACCACATTGTAGTTTTATGGAGGACAAATTCAAGCCTACGAATATCAATAATATTTTTTGACAACATTAAGGGATTAACTCAAAAGTCCCCTTTAAATTAAGTGTTCAACCCCCATCTTAATGGTGGGACTTTGTCTATTCTAAATTCTTGTTATATTCAACTTATATCTCTCACTTTATGTTTATACCATGTTTGGAAATTTGGTTGTCCAACTTACATCTCTGACATGATGTTCTATTTGCTATGTGTTTAGCCATTGACAATCACTTACTCCATCTTGACATCCATCATCCTAAATATTCATTACTAATCAACCTAATTCCCTCAAGCATTTAATTTCATTCTCCTCATTTACCAAGAATACTTCACAATGTGTCTTTTCTTTCTATGTGCACTTACTTCACATCCCATCTATTGGATTATATCCCTATGTCCATAGATTCCATTATTAGTGTGGAATTTCACTCGACATGGTAGCACATTTGCAGTGCACGAGAACATGGAGTAGTTATAGAGACATTAACCTAACAAATGAATAAATGTTTTCATTTAAGCATGGGTTGTTGGTGCTATATATCGATCGTCGTCTAGTGGAGTAATTAATGACTTTAATTGTCATTCATTGACGGTATTCTTGTAGGTTTAAAACACTCAATCCTATGGTGTATTTGAGACAGGGATTGACCTGTTTATATGTGAAAGGATCACAATGTTTAATATTATTGATATCAACATTAGAGCAAGCACAAATTCTAGCCTTCTTCACATAGAAGGAATTGGATTGTCGTTGACAGGCTTACACACAAGCACTGTGCACTTGAATCACCCATTTCCTTTGTAATCCAAGATGATCTCATTATGTCATCACGCAAGAGGAATAAGTTATAGCCAAAATCCTTGCAGACCAAACCTTTAACTTCGGTCCTCTTGTTTATACACCTAATGGTTACAAATATTTGTAATAACACACATGATGATGGTGGTAAAAGTGTTATAAACAAAAATTTTTAAGTGGATCTCTATAGATTTCTAGTTGGTCATTTTTTACTGCTAGAAATTAATTAACGAAACAATGAAACACATAAAATATTATGGAAACAAAAACACATAAACACATAAAACAAGAGAGACACAAATATACATGGTTCACCCAATTTGGGCTATGTCCATAGAGAAACAAAAAGTCCTTCCTTTTATATTAACCAGCAAAATGAATAGATACAACCTACAATAGATCCATTGTAATTTCCTCTTCATTCTCACACAATCTCCTTTCTCTTTCTCACTCTAAATAATAATACATAGCTACAATAAAATTCCCTCATATAAACTGAGGGTTGCCTTCCAGGGTAGATAACCCTAAATTAACATATCTTTTATCATCAGATCATCTGCCTAATGAATGACCTATATTGACTACGAAATACAATATTTTACAAGGTAATTTTTTCATCCATTTTTAGATTTGGGGGTGTTTCCCCTGAACCCCCACCATGGAGGGGCTCATAAAATCATCATCACCCCCCTTGGTCCCCCTTGACTCCAATCATACGAGTAGTGTTGTTGCCCCATTAGGAACAGGTATCCAACATGACTAAAAAAAAAAAAAAAAAAAAACTGAACAACTAGTAAGAGAATCAGGCTCCACACCCAACATTTAATTGGTTGGAAGAGTTTGGTATTTGTAAAGATTTAATAATGCATTGTATAGGATTTGAAATTCATAATAAATGGTATCTACATTGGAATCCATTTGTCAATTTTGGAAGGGATGGCTTAGCAATCCATATCTATTCAATTAGTGATGAGTTTTAATTCAACAAGGGTTGAAGGAAATATATGTACATCATTGACATCTTGTATCTTATTTTGCATCATTAAGTGTTCAATTTCTTATTAGATTGTGGGCATCCAATTTCTATGCTATTTGCCTTGTTTTTTATCAAGTGACAACTCTCTTTCTCGGTTCACTCTTATGACTATTGGATACAATATATTCTAACCTATAGCTTTTGTTTCTTTGATTATAGGGATATTATTTAGTATGTATCCTTGTGTGTGTATCATCCTTCCGAAGTGGATCAACTTTTGTGCCATTACTAGGAACTTGATTCTTTATGGAAATTATCCATGTTGATACCTTCATTGCATATATTTTTGGAGCATGCATATGTTTGATGACATACTAGACACAAGTTGTGTTGAAATCTCATGTGGGAGACCTACAACCATGTATGTACTCTATAGGTTTCTATGAATTGAAATAAATGTATTATTGAAGGGTTACATCCTAGATTAAGTTGGCATTGCCTTACATTTTGAATGCGTTATTCATAATGCTTTCCTTACCTCATACTAATATGCATTGCAGGCTTGTTTTATTTTACATAAAGTATTATGTGGGTAGGGATAAAACTTTTACAGCGCCTTTCAAAAGTCTCTACCATTTTCTGAAGTTCGTCCTAGATATGTACCAAAGGTTTTACTTGAGGTCTCATATCTTTTAAATCAACAGGGTTCTTTTCAAGTCCAAATAAATGATTTCCAACAAGCTTTACACTATTGTCTACATGCATACAATGATCCATGATTTCCAACAATTTTTCCTATGTAGTGCACCTTACTCAAGAGCCCTCCTTTTTCTTATACATTGTCCCGTCTGAAGACAACATCAATATTGCTATTTAATCAGTTTCAAGGTCCTATGCTAGCCTTTCAACAATAAGAAGATTATCGTGTTTGTAACTACTCCCAAACATTCGATAAGTTGAAGGTTGTTTGAACAACTTTCTTGTTCACATGAAGCAAAATTGTTGATGATTGTTGCTACTTCCCAAGGGTAATGATGATAGGGTGGAAGTTGGATTGCAACTAGAAATTCTCAAAAAAGGGCATTCAAGTTTGTACCTAAAGAAATTTTAATTATTTGATACGTTGACATGATATATATTTCATGTGGCTAGGCAGTACATACATGCTACAAGTAGGACAGATTACTGGGGTACATGATGTGAAGGATAATGGTAATGTTGTATGCAAACCTAGGAAGGGGTAGATTCCCCTGTAAAATTAAATTCTTTAACATCTTGGAGTTGGTTTCTATCTGTTGTAAAACATAATTAGCACTTTGTTATAAAATACAATTAACACATTCCATCAAGGGGGGCTTAACATATTTCATACAGATAAATTTGGTCTAGGTGGATGGTTGTAGTCAATAAGACTCTTTATATTGTTTTATGTATGAAATAAATATTGGCAGTAGGCATGTTGGGGTAGTTTTGTATGGTGCACATATTATATTGGTAGGGATTCAATCCATTAGATATGGGTGGGAGCCAAGACCAACAATGAATAACTATTGGAGGGCCCTGTTTTAAATGATCATTGGAAAAGATGTTGTCTACAAATGAAATTATATATAACGTTTAGATCCCATTCTAATCACTGTATATTGGGAATAGGATTAGCATAGTAACCACCTTTGATTATTACAGTGGATAAGGGGGTGTGTTACAATGTAACCCATAAGTAGAAAGGTACAAAATGAGAAGCGATCCATGAACTAGAAAAATAGAAAAATGTGGCACATAAAGAGGACGGAATGGGGGGAAGAAAGAGAGCTCATGCTTCAAAATGTTCTGATTTAGACAAAGAATACCCACCAAAGGCAATTATAACTACTTTGGCAATAGATCCCATTCTAATAACTGTATATTGGGAAGAGGATTAGCATAGTAACCACCTTTGATTATTATAGTGGACAAGGGGGTGTGTTACAGTGTAACCCATAAGTAGAAAGGTACAAAATCATAAGCGATCCATGAACTAGATTAATAGAAAAATGTGGCACATAAAGAGGATGGAATGGGGGGAAGAAAGAGAGATCATGCTTTAGAATCTTCTGATTTAGACAAAGAATACCCACCAAAGGCAATTATAACTACTTTGGCAATGATTCTTATGGACCATTTTGTAGGGGGGTGGAAGAATGTTCAGAAAAAGAAAGGAAAGAAAGGGAAGGTAAGTGATTTTTATATCATCTAATCTTCTCCTTTGTATTTTCCATATTTAGTTTTCTCTCTTTTTTTCATCCATAAGGTTGCTCATACTAAATTCTTTTAGTATCTGCAAAATGTAATTTAGTCCCTTTTCTTCAAAAGTTGAAATGAAATTGTGAGATTTTCCCTTTAGGAAAAAAAAATTCAAAATGACTTTAAAATAAAATAAAATTTAACTTAACATTATTTTCAAAACTTTATGATTTTTTTTCCATGCAAAAACTTTATAAGTTTACCTCCTAATATTTAAAATAATTATGGATGAATTTATAAGTTTTCTTCCTTAGATTTAAAATAATTATCGATGAAGCTTCCTATATTCACAACCTTTCTCTCCACTTAATATTCATGAAAATTTAAAATGTGAGGAATTGCTATAATTTTTTTTTCCTTTCCTAATACCCATATTTAAGTATTTTCCAATGAAATATTTAAGTTAGGAAAGTTTCTATCTCAACATTAGATATTGGTAAATATTTTAACTATGGTCACCTCTAAATGAACGGTAATAGTTATTTATGATGTTTTGATGAAGTTTCTTAGTGTAACTCATTTTTAGTGGAGGACTATATGTAATATTTTGTTGATTATAGATAGAGCTTCTTAGCATAACTACCTTTAAACGGATTGCAATATTGATGTTAAATGCAATTTTTATTCAAGTTTAAAATGTTTATATAACAATTTTGAGTGTAAGTACCCTTAAATGGATGTCAATATTTGTCTTTAATAATATTTTCATAATAATTCAAAATGTGAATACAACTTGAGTGGGCCTAATGTTTAAGAGCATTTGTTTCATGATAAGAGGTCGCAGGTTCAAAACTAGAGTGGGGTAGAGTATGTATGCCTTTGTAGATTTTAGTAGTCAAATCAGTATGTGAAGGTGGGTCCCTTTTCCTATAAACAAGGGGGTCTCATAGACCAATTTGGTGTTTGGCTTGGATGTTTATGAGCCCCAATATCACAACAAGATTGTTGAGACTCCAAATGATACCAACTTTAATTAAAAACCCGGGGTTCACACAAACTTAAGAGGGGACAATGTTGTATGCACAATAGGTCAATTTCTACTCATGCCACCTTCAAGCAATGGACTAGATCAAGGCATACAAAGACCACTCTTTTAACTAGCTCAAGGAAGGGAATTTCATGAAAAAGAAATCTCTACTCTAACTGCAGGAATGAAAAAAAATTGCTCTACTTGCATATATTAAAAGTTCCATTCATCCATTGTAAAGTCCAACCCTAGTTGTAGGAACCTAAATGCGATGCTAGTTGTAGGAAAGAAAAGTACTTGTCTATTTACATAATGTAAGCCTTGTGCTACTTGTAAGAATGTGAATCATTAGTCTAATTGTAGAATGTGAAAAGTTTCTTTGAAAATAAACCAACCTTATGCAAGAGCAACACTTTGTACTTGAAATCCTAAGAGTATGAATTCAACAACTAGGACTAATTTAATTTGAATAGGAAAATTGCCCTTTTAATCATTGTGTTAAAAGGGAATCGAAAATATTAATACAACTCATATGCATTTCATGAAAAAATAATCGTTATCATTCAATTTAGAAATCTGTCACCTAATCCTAATTGCAGAATTGTACTTGCACTGAGAGAAAGGCAGGTTCAAAGTGGTCTTATGGATTTAGAGCTTAGGGGTCATTATTCAAGCCTAAGGGACAAAACCAAGATTTTGGAGCAAACATGGTCAAGTTTAGGGACTACTACAGGATTGCTAAGGGATGCTACAGGATTTCCCTATTTTTCTACAAGATTGATCTCGTGAGCATCCTGAGGGTGGAAAAGGTGGTTTGATGGTGGGAAGAACTAGGAAGGGGTACATGAGGTTTGTGTTAGGCCTTTTCCAAGTGTAGTTCCTCCAAGAGGCCCATTTTGCACAAAAATAAATGCACACGATGTCCCTCAAATAACTTAGAAATATGGTCTTGGTGGCAGAATTTTGAGGGAAGTGTGGGATGAAAAGGAAGGACTTAGTGATGACAAGGGGGATGTAGTATGAGTGTGCCAACTCTGAAATCCACTAATAGTACCTACAGACCAATAACAATCCCTTTTCTTGCACTAAAAAATGACAAAAAAATTATAGCAAAATAAGCTAAGAAAGAAAGATGAGTCAAAATTTATGAAGTCAAATAAAGAAGGATTTTATTTCATTAAGAACCAATTCACCTTACAACATGCATATGACCTACATACATGAAAACTTGAAAAAAGATGATTTGAACTCCTAGATTACAGAAACAAAGTATTCAAGAGATAATGAACTAAAGCCTAGAAAATTGCAAAGGAAAGAAGTCACATATTTTTGGCTTTCTCATGTAGGCTCCTTAACCACACTTCCCACCAGAGAGGTGGTAATTAGGCCCACAACCATAATATTCTAGAAAATAGACTTCTACTCAAACAAGGAAGGAAATGATCCTACTAAAATAATGCATAAACATGATACATAAAGAGGAATTGGAGCCTCTGGGTTGGGCCCTAACCCAAGGGGAATCATCCTGTAGAAATTCTGAAAATTCTTTACAAATATCGCTCTGAGACCATGTAGAAAATATGACTGTAGATTAACCCAATAATGCAATATTTCGAAATACTATAACCTACTTCTACTATCAATTTGCTTTGCGGAAGCTTAAAGATTAAGCAAGATTTGAGTTGAACACATATAACCAAAAGAAGAAGAATCAATGCACATGAAACTTAGAAAATACTCAGGGGAAAGCCTTAGCTAAAAAACCCACTATATGTATTATCATACAAGGTGGAAATACATAGGAATTATACAAAGCCCTAGCTCTCACAGCTAGCCATCTCTCAGTAAAATCCTCTTGGATGCTCACAGGCAATCAAAGCTTCTCTCAAGCCTTCTCCTCTACCCTCCAAGCTCCTATTTCCTTGCGCTATTTCTCCTTGGTGATCCTTCTGTTACCAAGTGTAAGACTCTCAACCAAGTGGAACACTGATCTCACACCCCGTCAAAACTGCACAATCCTCAAGGAACCTTACCTTGACTGCATGCATGAGTTTTGTTTATAGGGAAACACATGCAACTGATAGGACTCTATCCTTGCCATTTAGCTCAACTGGGTCTTTCTCATAATAGACATGCATGAGTTTTTGAAGAGAGAATCTTCAGTTATCTGGAGTACACTAGTTGAGTGCATGCATGCATCAACTGAATGATAACTCACAATTAGTTCCTCAAGCAATTTGGAACTAATTTAACTGGACTTAACTCAGTAAACTGAGCTAACTAATTACAACTCAAATATAACTCAATCTTATCTCCTTAATTAAGGGATAATATCCTTAATTTAAGGGATAACTGTTGCATGAATTCGGAAAGACTTCTAACTTGAATTTCTCCAACTAATTAATCCATAATGAATTAATTAATTATTTCCAAGCAGTTGGTGAGACTAAATTCAATTTTACTTCATAATTTTAATTCAAAGACAAATTAAAATGGGAATATTCTGGATTCTATTTTTATCATTTCATGTTGCTATTTTCAACACTCCTTCTCAAAAAGAATGGAATTCAACTGCATGCAACACTTCTCTCGAGTGTTGTAGCTCTAGCAACTCCAGAAACAAAAAAACATCCAACCTGAATTAGTATGATGCATCTATAATCAAAGTCTTTGACTTCTATTTCTTCTGTCAACTGAAAAATTTGCAATTCTTTTGATCCAACCTTTCTACATTGTTGTCAATCCTTCTCTATGCTCTTCAATGTCTGACTGCTCTAGCCTCTGTCACTTTGATCTCTGACTACATTAATCCCACTGATTCCTCCCACTACTATGTACTTTGGGCTCTCGTAGCAAGGTACGATCCATGAGATAAAACCTCTCAATGGACCCTGTCCAATTTCAGCCTTCTTGGGACTATCAATTCACATTGCCCCACCTCACACCTAAAGTTATGGTTGCATGTGATCCCTCTGCCCACTTCTCCAATTGTGGCTCCTCCACAATTGTCTGAGACTTCTTCCGGGACTACATGTTGAGAGGTAATTTACTCTCCCTCTCAACCACCAAGTCTCTAACATTTGCCTTGCTCCTTAAGGCTTTGCATGCATCTTGAACCTCAAGAGCATACAAGTTTTGAACTTGTGAACCAATTTGTTTTACCTGTCCCGTGGTGATGTGTCTAAGGAATGCCTTTCCTTTACTGAAGACAACATCGTAGCCTTTGTCCTCCAACATTGCGACTGATACCAAGTTCTTCTTCAATCCAGGCAAATACTTCACATCTATCAAGGTGATAGGAGGTTCATGCTCCCTCTAAAAAGCAACTGTGACCACTCCTAAAACACTATACCTTTCATCGTCACCCATCTCTATGCTCATCTTGAGGTCTTTCTCCTCCAAGGCACTGAATAAAATTTTATCTTTGGTCATGTGGAATGAGGCTCCACTATCAAGATACCAAACACAACCCATCATAGATGACACCATGCATGCGATGAGGGTAAAGTCCATTTTGAACTGAGAGGCTAATACATCACCTTCCGATCCTTCCAAGGATCCCTTGTTGGACTTCTTTGATTGGAAATTAGTCACATAATGTCCCATCTCAATTGTAGTATGATATGAATTTGATTTGCACCTGCAACCCCGAACTTCAAACTTCGGATTCTCTTCTTCGTATACTATTCACAACTCCGATAAACTTAGCTTTGATACCATGTAGAAATTTCTACAAATTCTCTACAAATCTAGCTCTAAGACTATGTAGAAAATCTTACTATAGATTAACCCAATAATGCAATATAACCAAAGAAAAATACTATAACCTACTTCTACTATCAATTTGCTTTGTGGAAGCTTAAAGATCAAGCTGAATCAAAGCTGAACACATATAACCAGAAGAAGAAGAATCAATGCACATGAAACACAGAAATACTCAGGGGAAAGCCTCAGCTAAAAACCCCACTATCTGTATTGTCATACAAGGTGGAAATACATACGAATTATACAAAGCCTTAGCTCTCACATCTAGCTAGCTCTCAATACAATCCTCCTGGATGTTCACAGGTAATCAAAGCTTCTCTCAAGCCTTCTTCTCTGCCCTCCAAGCTCCTATTTCCTTGTGTTGTTTCTCCTGGGTGATCCTCCTGTTACCAAGTGGGACTCTCAACCAAGTGGAACACTGATCTCTCACACTAATCTCACACCCTGTCAAAACTGTGCAATCCTCAAGGAACCTTGCCTTGACTGCATGCATGAGTTTTCTTTATAAGAATACACATGCAACTGATAGTACACTATCTTTAACATTTAGCTCAACAGGGTTTTTCTCATAATAGACATGCATGAGTTTCTGATGAGAGAATCTTCAGTTATTTGAAGTACAGTAGTTGAGTGCATGCATGCATCAACTAACTGATAACTCACAATTAGTTCCTCAAGAAGTTTGGAACTAATTTAACTAGACTTAACTCAATAAACTGAGCTAACTATTACAACTCAAATACAACTCAATCTTATCTCCTTAATTAAGGGATAATCTTCTTAATTTAAGGGATAATTGTTGCATGACTTCAGAAAGACTTCTAACTTGAATTTCTCCAACTAATTAATCCATAATGAATTAATTAATTATTTCCAAGCAGCTGGTGAGACGAAATTCAATTTTACTTCACAATTTTAATTCAAGGACAAATTAAAATTGGAATATTCTGGATTCTATTTTTATCATTTCTTGTTGCTATTTTCAACACATCCCTCTACAAAAAAATAAGATTTGAAGAAAAAACATATGTTTCATTAACATCAAATGGAGTTTGTATACATCATGCAATGACAGACTCAAGTTCCTAGCTCTTGATAGCTCTTCACTGCTAAAAAAATTTGAATCCTAATGAGCCCTTAGGCTTTTTTATTTATACAAAGAGGAATGAGGGTTAACCTCCTTGAAAAGAGGGTTGCTTCCCTCTGAAACTTTAAAAAAGTGGATCTAGCTCCCTTAGATCCTCACATTTGTAGGTTTTAACCCTGTACAGAAATTACTTGCATACGAATTTAAAAAAAAAATTAAATAAACAACGGCGAGATCACAACACATAAAACAAATATACACAAAGATTTTCCCTAGATCCCAAAACCGAGACTACCAAATTGATTTTTCATTATGTTCCTTTCAATGTTACAATACATATATATACATGGCGAAGCATCCATAAACCCTAATCCATTAACCATAGATTAGAACATAACTGTAGTTCCCTTGACCAGATCTACAAAATACCATGGACCAAAAACCATCGTGCCCAAAACCATGTGCGAAATCCATGTAAAAAACCATAGGTAGGTCCGCCCACCTAATATAGGGTCCAATTTTTTTTTAAAAATAAAAGAACACCCAACCTCCTAATTAGCAGGTTAGACTAACTCCCAAATCTCCTTAAGTATTTTTTCCCGACTACCCAACCTCTTAACTACCTAACCTACAATCAACACATGACTCTTGTAGTCAGGGCCAAGATGAAATAAAACTTTAGTAAATAAGAGAACTATTGACTATCTGACCACCCGACTACCCGACTCCTTGAATGCAATAACATTTATTTTCCTTGATTTGTGTGCGGTTCATCTTATTATGATTGAAATGAATTGATTTGGAATATTGTTGTGTCATGCTTAATGGATTAATTTTGATATAAATAATAAATTTATTCGATTCTATCTTGATTTATGAAAAACTACAGTTGGATTACTCAACGAGAAGTTAATGAAAGAATTAATTCACAATCCTCATCGTTTTAATCAAAAATCATAACTCCCTAGAGCATTTATCTTGCATGTTATTTCATTATTTTTGACCTGGTTCAAAGAAACTTGGATTGAGGAAATACGGTATCAGTTGCAGAATTCTTTTGTAAGCACGTTGAAACTAAAAATTATTCTTAGTTCAATTTCAAATTTTGATCAGGAAAACTTATATAGTTTCTTTTCTTTGTTCACAAGCCACAAAATGGGGAATAAAGGAAAATTGTCAACAACAAAACAACAAGTGGAGAAGATAAAGGAGAAGCCCAAAGAAATAGAGAATCCACATCTAGAGGAGGCCAACCTCAACCCTTTCCTCATCTCCAACTATACTCACAAGACCAAGAAAGCAAGTACGATGAGATGGGAGGATATTTTTTATTTCTATAAAGATAGAGGATGGTTAAAAAATGCAAGGCCTTCCTAATCAAAGAATAATCATTTTGAAACTGTAGCCAAAAAACCCCGAAAAAACTTGAAAAATATCCCACAAATGAAAGTGTGTATTTTCGAATGATGTTTTATATTTTTTAGGGTTAATTTTCAACATTTTTTAAAAATCGCGTTAGAAACAATTTTTTTGTGCAAAATAAATGAAAAAAACACACCAATGTTGTTGGTATAATAAGACTTTTCTTTTCCAAATACAATTTCAACATTTTTTAGTAATGGCGTTAAAGATAAAATAATGGGATCCGAAACACATTAAAATTCCAACAACTTTTCTCCATATCGTTAAACATATAATAACATGACACTAAAAGTCACTAAAATTCTAATTGCTTTCAACCATAACATTAAAAAATAAAAAATAAATAAATAATAATTGACAAATTTTCAGCCATAGAATTAAAAAACTTTAAGTTCTCAACCATCACATTATGAACAAATTATATGACTAAATTAAACAAAATATCAATACTTGTAGATTAAATGAAACATAAATTATTTCTCTAAGTTATTGTTGCATTGTGGATATTTTAAGGAAATAAATTCATCATAATTAAAACATAAAATCCAACAAACAGAAAAATGACTCATAACTTCATGTAACATCATATGGAAGTTAAAATAGTTATTTCACCTTACATGCGAACATCATTTATATAAACTATCTTAGACAATTATTCAAAATCACTCATATGTTCTTGCACACCATCAAATTCACATCTTCAGATGAATGAATGGATGTAGATGAAGATGTTTCATATTATTCTCTTTCATCAACTAGTGCCCCATCTGAGTCAACATTCATTCCCACCATTTTAGGTTTCAAAAGTCTCCTAGATCTACGACTGGGTTTAGAAAACTCCCATTTTAACAATGTTTCTTCTGGTAGAACCCTCTTTATAATCTCTATCATCCTGAAGCGAAGAGTTCCTCTATTTGTTAAATTGAAGTCATAAACAAGTATGTCAACATCCTCCAATTTTAAGAGGTGAGTGCAAAGATGACTATATTTGTACCCTTTCTTTTTCCCTTTCTACCAATTTTTTTCTATATCAAATACCATCTCTAGCTTATACACACAATTTAATGGGTGTGTATTTATGGCATACCAGTGTACTTCAACACCTACAGCATCTTCATTTTCTATAATGATCTTTATAACCTTGGAAACCGAGAATATATACTCATGTGCATCTTCATCTACTAACACTACGATAATGTAACCCTCATTAATATCCTGTATTGAACCCCTGCAAAGGTCTTCGATGACTTCACGTTGTGCACGAGATCTTCTAGAACCAATATACATTTCTCTTTCCTCTACCTATGATATTATTTTTGTCCAACAATGTTTCTTTCATCATGTTCATTTGACACATTTTGTGGCCAAATAAATGGATTCTTCAAAAGTATATATTCATTTGTTGATATTTAAATGATATCACTCTAGTTATTGAAAAACGACTCCCACCAAACTGAATCATCAATGTCAAAGTACTCATATGTATATCTAATAGATTTTTTAATTTCTTCCAGGCCATCAGAATAATTTAATCTCTCTTTTGCATTCGTGCATTATGAACTTCAGGAACTTGTTAGAGCCTAGATTTACCTCATGCTCAAAAAGTAAGCTTCTAGGTCCACATCAAACCACGCTCAACCTCATAGCTAGCCCTACAAGGACAGGAGAGGGCTCTCTCCGGGTCAATCTCAACTAAAGATAATCGATGGGGCTTGAGATGACTAGTTTAACAACTGATCTTAGGCTAGGTATGAAATGCAAGGATTTGATTTGATTTTTGGGAGATCTTGTTGGAAAAAAGGGAAAGGCAAATTTGGGTCCGGGGATAAGGCCAAATTTTTGCAGAGTTCCAATTGGGGAAAGGTAGGCAGTGGCTTTGATGCTTTAGATTAAATGAATGGATAGAAACGACTATTGAGGAGCTGAAGAGGGAAATAGGCTACAAGAATCCTCTACAAATAGATGAAAACATGTAAACCTAACAAATTTTAGGGCAAAGCACCATAAGCTAATGAATTCTACCTTTGTCACTCAATTTGTTTAATTTCAGAAGTAAAGAGAAGGGAAATGGCATACATAAAACATCAATGAACTTACAATTACATGAAGAAAAACACCATCAAAACACAAAGCCACATGGATCCAAACAAGTGCTACAAAACCCTGGTCTTTCCTTTGCCAAAATGCAGAAATCAAATGTACAATGAAGTGCCAAGCAATCCCAAGTGTCCAACCCTGAAATGATTGAGAAATTACATGATATAGACAAGTCTAACTCCTTCCCGTGCCTCTAGGGGTCAAAGTCATCATTCTAGGAGCTGTTTCAACCATATCTAAACAAGGAGTTGAAAAATAGGCAAAGAAACAACTTGCCTCTATATGCTAGAAAACTGATTCATTCACTCACATTTCACCTTTTAGTGAATGAATCTACTGAAACAAGTAAAAATGTGCCAAAATTACATCATGGTCATGAAATTACATCAAGTTAGATCAAGAGTAACATAAAAATGTGAAACTAGTCAAAACTAGCCGAAATCTTGAGCTGAAGAGTGAAAAATAGGCCAAAATTCTCTATGCGCTGTGCCCAAAATCTCTATGCGTAGTGCAATTTTGGAGCTGATTTTGAGACCCTTTATGAAGTCCAAATTGAGCTCCTGATAGCCCATTGGAAATCCATGCCTGTCTACTTTCCAACCCAAGTGGAATTTCTAGATTTGGTGTCCACTTGCCCCTCCAAATATCCAATCTCCCAAGACTGCTTCCTGTGTGTCAAAATAGGGGCAGTGAGGTCATTTTTGAGTGCTTTTTGACCTTTTGGGGGCTCAAAACCTGCCCAAATTTCTTGGCCATAGGTAGGCAAGCACAATTTATCATGAAAAATCCAAAAAATGCAAATTTTTTTGGATTTGGAGCCGTCTAGCAAAAGCGAGTTCCACGTGGCACGACGCATAGGGAGGAAAACCCTGTTTTTTGTGCAAAAATGTCCAAAATGCAAAAATTGCTCCAAATTTCTTGAAATTTGGGCTAGACCTTCTTCATCAAGAGCTATGATGGGCCAAGGATGCCTTGCCAATAACCAGAGTCGATCATGCTCTTTTTGCCTCTTTTGCCTTTTTGATGCCTTCCTTAGTTTTTCCTTTAAATTTCTTATTTGTGCCTTGCAAACCTTGTTCCGTTGTAGTGGAAAGCCATGTCTCTTAGTAATGCTTTGTCCCTATTGGCCTTGTCTAGCAATCTCTCTAAGTGGATGTTGACTCTCTCGAGCCAAGACTCCCGATCATCATTAATCTCTTGCTCCAATGAAGTGAATTCAATCCTCCTCCTTTAGGCAGCTTGGCGATTCTCCCTGATGTTTTGTAACTCCATAATCACCTGCTAATCTTCAAGCTGCTTATTTCTTTGCTCCAAGTATTTTATAATCCACTTAGCCCTGTCCAAGTTGAGGGAAAAGGCTTTGATCTATGTCTGTTGTTCCTGGATTATCTCTCTAAGATTTGCACTTTGTGGGCCCATGACTATATCATCATCCTGAATAAGAATAAAGTCTCCCTGACCTCAAGGCCCCTCATCCTGCATTGGCCTCTTTCCTTTGTCCTGTACCTGTGGTGCCGATGTCAGAAGCGAGGCCCCTTCCACCCTAGGTGGAGATAACACTCGCTTTGCTGCTGCAAATAACTGTCTAGTTCCCTTCTGATAAGTAATGAAAACTGGCATAGTAGCAGTGTGAGTCTCATGGCCTTCATGCTGATAGGAAGATCCACCTATCTCGTGCAAAGTCTTTGAAGGTCCCTGAGAAGCTCTGAAAAACTCACGAGTGATGAAATCATCCCAAGTGATTCCCTGCAAGCCAAGCTGATGAACATTAAGAATTTTTATAAGAGCAAAATGATAAATATTGTTAAACTACTGCTGTGGGGTCTTGTGTTGCACTAGAGTGGTCACCCTCTCTATGTTTTGGCAAATGAAGTAATGGATGTTCATCATCCATACCCAGGTAAAATGCATGAGCAGCCTGATATGATAAGCATACAAGCAGGAGAATCGGCCCTCACAGCTAAAATACTTCATGATCAATTTCATTAAAGGAGCATATTCATCCTTGAGGTACCGAAAAGGAAACACTCTCTTGAGCTATCTCAAAAAGTCGGGCTTGATGTATGGTTCATAGTGCTGCCGGTCAATTTTCTACCTCTTGTTCCATGGCTCTCCAGTGTTGGGTATGCCGGTTGCTAGTGAAATGGAATCTGGTGTTAATGTGAAAGTGACACCAGCTAAAGTGGCCTGATCACCATGTAAATGCAGTACAAACAAGCGAGCCAACTCATGATGAAACTGAATACTAGCAACCTTCTCACAAAATTCATAACATGACTAACGCTGGAAACAAGAGATGGCAAGAGGGTAGGCCTGTAATTTAGTAAGGGTGGTTGGTTCTTCTCTTATATGTCTGCCACCTCTATGAGGCCTCCTGGGTGCATGTCCTTCTGCAGGTGAGTCACTTTGGGTCTCCACTTCATAATCAGATGAAGGATTAGATGCCATGACTACTGGTGGAAAAACTATCCTAAAGAGATGGGTGTTGATGTGTCAAACTGTGTTGGACTATCTTTAATGATTGTGTAACCTCTGCCACCAAGGAAAAACAGTGAAATAAGGAAGGGGAGGGAAAAATAGTGGGAATTTTGGGACTGTTGGGATAGATGTAGTTAGGGAAATATGTGGTGTTATGGGAGTTTTTGTATAGGGTTAGGGTTTGGGAATTTTACATTAGGAAATTTGGGAAAGGGAAGTTGGGATAGGGGATGAGTGAATTTAGGGGGTAGTGGAATTTAGGGAACAATGAAATTAAGGGATAAATGGGATAAGAGAATGATGAAGGAATGAAATATTTGGTAGCAAAATGGTTTTCCAAACCCTAGCCAGAAAGTTTCTTGGAATTTCAAATGGTAGGGTTTGATGTTTTTGTTTTAATCATTAGCATTCATCAACCACCATACCATAAGCACAAACTTGGATGAAACAAAATGATGGAGGCTCTACCTGGAAAATCCGCGCGATTTTTTGGCGATTTGGAGAAAATGTTAGCAGTTTCGGGCCTCTGGCTATATGCACCGCGTAGCACGCCCAATGCACTGTGCCTCACCAATGCGCCGCGCCGCACCAGTGCGCCGCGCCGCCTGCCAAGTGCGCTGCACCGACCGATTTTCGCCCATATTCACCCAACTTGCCACTTACTTACCAAAATTGCTCTATGTTGCTTCTCTTTTACAAATGATCTTTTCATATGAAGTCATTGCTTATAAACAAAGAGCTTTTGAGATTTTAGCTCATGAAACCCACTTTCCTAATGTTTTTTCTTTGGCACTTTTCACTTTCTAATACAAACTATGTTTTCATTGTTTCCTTTGATTTTTGACTAAAATGATGAACCTCTTGGCAATTGTTTGTAGGGGTGATGGCATTGGATTTTGGCAAAGGATGACTAGGGCTGCACTGAAGAACTGTAGAACTTGAAAAACCTTAAAAAATTACATATTTATTACAAAAAATAAATTTGACGATTTCTTCTTCAAAACAGAGTTTTGAAGAAGAATCATTCTCAAGCATTATTGATAATGAAAATTTTGGAATGAAAAATTATTGGGGACATCCTCATGTGCCTGCTAACATTATTGGACACTTTGAAGACAAAATTTGTGAAACCCTAGACCTAATGGCTTAAATGACTCTTGGCTGACCAAATGACCATCCATAATGACTGTAAAATTGACTTTGATGAACTTTGATAATCAGACATGAACCAACAGGTACATGACATGAGGGAAGTATGGAGACAAGACCCTTCTATCAGAAGATCAATGCTTCTAATGGAATGCAGATGATCGAGTTGAATGAGAAACCTAAAAATGAAATGCAACAAAAGAGGTTTTGATCTCTGACGGAGGGCTGAACAGACTATGTTAGGCCCCTATACTACTAGTGTAACCCCTTATTGTTATTAGTACAACCCCCTTATTATATTGATGTACCCATGTAGTACCCATATTGTTACTATTGTGCCCCATAGAAGCCCACTATTGTTATTATTGTGCCCCTACATTATTATTGTTATGTCGGCTCTAATTATGTTATGACCCCTTAGACTCCTATATATAGAAAGGAGGTCTTTTCATTTGCATTATCCAAGAATTGTTCATTTATGTAATGTAAAGGAGGTTTTCCCCTCGAATAGGTTGAATTCTAAGGCGTTGATCTATCTTTTCTATCTTTTCTTGAGCTGGTTTCATAACATTTGGTATCAGAGCTTTGGATTCTAGGGTTTCGCTACTCCAAACAGGTCATCGTGGAATTTTCCCTATAACGTTTTTTCTGTGACGTTTTAGAAGTTGAAAAAAAAGCCCATTTTAGAAGACATCGTGCTAAATCTCGGGTCTGGATTTCAGAGATTTTTGCGCTATATTTGTGGAGATATGATCTGAGGAAGTTTGTCTTTTTGCAGACTCCTGAATTACATTCCAAACAGGTGACCTGGGGAAAATCGTCATAACTTTTTCTCTGAGCATTAGATTAAAATTTTGTAAGAAGGTAAAAAAATAGGACACACTATAGTTTCTATTACATATTTTTCATAGCCAAAGGTCGAAACAGTGACTCGTGGGATGTCTTACAATTTCTCCCTACTGAACTAGTCTATAATCAGATCACTGTGGGAGATTTCACATAACTCTTCCTTGGAGAATCCAATTTGGATTAGACTGGTGGCATTGGAAAGAGGAAACAGAGGGCTACTGTAGATCACAATTTCAGAACTTACGGATTCAAAGGTACAGAGTTACACTGGTTTCAAGATCGAGCTCCTAAAATCAAGAAAAAGAAAGATGAGGAAGTTTGATGGAAAGGATCCGGTAAATTGGATACTTCAGATGGAGCAATATTTTGATCTACATGGTGTACCACTATTACAAAAGGTATGTATTGCAGCTTCATATTTAGAACCATATCAATTTTTATAGTATGAAGGGATTTGTTCTCGTAAATTACTTGTTACATGGTCAATTCTCACGGAGGAAATGATAGCACATTATGAGGATACAAAGAGCAACACCACAACAATTGGAAAGAGTAAAAGGGATTTGTGACATAGTGGAAAGTAAAATTATGGCAACAAGGAAGTCTACCTCTCACAGCTATAAATATGGAAGTGTTGTTTCTCCTAGCCTTCCACAACCTACAAGGGTTACACCACAACAATTGGAAGAAAAAAGAGAAAAAGGGCTTTGTTACAATTGTGATAGCAAACGCACTAAAGGTCATAAGTGTGTTGAGAAGAAATTATTTTACATAGAGTATG
>APFE030939438.1:190529-213467 GCA_000404065.3 Pinus taeda | reverse complement strand
ACATAGAATATGAAGAGGAGGAAGAAAAGGATCAAGAAACATCAAAAGAAGAGGATATATGCCAAGACCCCATCCCAAAGAAAGAACAAATGAATCAGGCCATATCTTGTAAATCATTGGAAAGAATTACCACTCCACAAACTCTCAAGATAGAAGGACATATCAAGAAGAAAAAGGTGCAAGAAGTGAAAGATCACATCGAGAAAGAAGAAATTAATCTAACCATATCTTGTAACTCATTGGTCGAAATTACCACTCCTCAAACTATCAAGATAGAAGGACATATCAAGAAGAAAAATGTTCAAGAAGTGAAAGATCACATCGAGCATCAAGAAATGAATCCGACCATATCTTGTAAAAGATTCGAAGAAATTACCACTCCGCAAACTCTAGAGATAGAAGGACATATCAAGAAGAAAAAGGTTCAAGCAGTGAAAGATCACATTGAGCATCAACAACAAGTTCTCCAACTTTTAAAGGATAACACCACTTCTGTGCAAAATCAAACGAAACAATAGGTAGATCAACATCATAGAGAAAAATGTTTTGAAGTAGGTGATTGGGTATTTTTACTGCTACATCTCAAGCAAGCTATTTATGAGAAGGAAATGTTGGCAATACTACATGCACTTAAAAAATGGTAACCTTACCAAATGGGAAGACACTTCAAGGATGAGGATGTGGAAGCATTATTTTGAGCTATTTCTATTATCCAACCAGATTGGACAAACGAAGCAAGGGATGAATGGAAGAAGGACAAAGAAGTATGGCCACTTATTCAATAGTTGCAAAAGATCCCAATTATAACAATATTGCTAGAAATTGAAGAGGAAGGAAAAATCATATTGGAACCTGGAGCAGTCACAGAAACAAGAACCTGACAGCTACGAAATTGTTCAATTTCAGAGTATATCATCAAGTGGAAGAACTTACCTGCTGAAGATTCCACATGGGAGGACAAGAATTTTATACAGAAGCATCAAGAACTACTCAAGCGTTGAGGACAATGCTTTTTGAAGAGAGGGCATGTTAGGCCCCTATACTACTAGTGTAACCTCTTATTGTTATTAGTACAACCCCCTTATTATATTGATGTACCCATGTACTGCCCATATTGTTACTATTGTGCCCCATAGAAGCCCACTATTTTTATTATTGTGCCCTTATATTATTATTGTTATGTTAGTATGACCCCTTAGACTCCTATATATAGAAAGGAGGTCTTTTCATTTGTATCATCCAATAATTTTTCATTTATGTAATGTAAACGAGGTTGCCCCCTCGAAGAGGCTGAATTCTAAGGCGTTGATCTATCTTTTCTATCTTTTCTTGAGCTGGTTTCATAACAAACCGACTCTAACATTGGCTCCAATGGGGATGGTAGCTCCTTGGAGGTGCCAAGAACTACATATTTCTGGGAGAGTAGGCAGTGCCTTCGTCCATTGGCCTATGGAGTCCATTATTTCGAGAAATCCACACAAGACTCTTGATTCAATATATTAACTGAAACTTGACTCAAATTGACTCAATTTTAAAATTAAAATGACTGAAAGACTGACTCGACACACTCAAACCAAAGCTGAAATCATTCTTCATAATTATAGCCTCCACTTTGGGCCCCAAATTGAAGAAAAGATCACAACACACTCTTGCAATGAAACTGACATAAAATGGTATATACAGTGTCAATGTAAACAGCAGAAAACTTCTCAAAAATGGTACCGCTTGAGTAGCCGACCATTGACCGGCCCTCCTGGACAATATTCCCCTTTAAAATTGCTACATTCTAACCATGATATGTAGCAATGTTAAAGGGTCCTTTCCAGAGATTTTCGAACTTACTATGTTTACCCTTTTCCTCATTCCTTGCATCCCACTTTAGTACCACGTCATCCAATTGGAATTTGTCTGCCTTTTCTTTTCTGTCATAGATTTTCTTAATCCTCTCCTGAAACTTGAAGGTGTTTTGGAAAACTTCTTCTCTTGTCTGGTGCAAATGGATCATTTGATTTAGTCTTCTCTACATGTGATCTTCTTCACTACCGGCTTCCTGGAGAAGTTTGACTACCGGAGCTACGAGAGAGGTAGGAAACACTGTATCAACTCCATAAACTAACTCAAAGGGGGACATACCGATGGATTTCTTCTGACTCACTCGATCTGCCCAAAGTGCATTAACCAACTTCTTATGCCAACTCTTCTTGTTCATTTCCAACAACTTTTTAATGATGTTGACCAAAGATTTGTTAGAAGACTCTACCAATCCGTTGCCTTGCAGATGATAGGAAGTTGAGTGTCCCAAAATGATTTTATACTTGTTACAAAACTCAATCATCCTTTTTGATTTGAAAGCTACTGCATTATCAACGATTAACTTATTCGGGCAACCAAAACAAGACAAAATGTTATTCTCAAGGAATAAAATTATTACCGCATCCATATCTTGTTTGGTGGGAATTGCTTCGATCCATTTCATGAAATAATTTGTCACTGTGAGGATCCACCTATGATGACCTGAAGAAGCGGGATGAATTTCACTAATGAAATCTAACCCCCACTGCTGAAAAGGGGCACTCACCTCGATGGGCTTAAGTGACAAAGGCTGTAATTTCCGCCTTCCTTCAAAAATCTGACATTTATGACAGCTCTTGACAACCTTATATACATCAGCAAACAATGTCATCCAATAGTATCCCGCTCTCAGAATTTTATTTGTCGTTGTTTTCCAAAAAAGGTGACTGCCACAATCTCCTCTATGGAAATCCTCCATGACTTGCTTCGCTTCTTCTTCAACCAAACAATTCAACAAAACACCACTGGGATCTTTCCAATAAAGTGCAGAATTCAAAATACAAAACTTAGCAGCCTTTAATTTAAGAGTTCTACTTTTGTTTCTAGCCATGTCGAGTGGTGGTGACAAATTCTAAAGCACATATACGATATCTGAATACCACGGAGAAAGAAGAAATATTTCAGATACCTGAATTTAAAAATATTCCTCATTCTCATCGGACATAGCAGCGATCCGGTTTATGTCTAAGGCATGCAAGTTCGATTCAGCCATTAACTTTGCCAATCCCTGTCCTTTAACAAGCTTTGTGGGCTTTATCTCCACATCATACTCCAACAAAGCTGCAATCCACTTGCCTTGTCTTCCTTCTAGATCTGTTTGCACTAAAACATCCTTGACAGCAACATTAGGAACATAAGCCAAAATATGAGAATGCATAATATATACCTGAAAATCTTTTAATGCTTTTACAAGTGCAAGGGCCTACTTTTCAATGATGTTGTACTTCAAGGTTGCATCTCTTATAGTTCGGCTGAAGAAAGCAATTGGTTTTTTGTACTCATCTCTTTTCTGCATTAACACAATTGCCATAGTATGCTCTGAAGCAAATGAAAACAATATAAAATCCTGAGTGTAATCCGGGCTGATTAGAACCGGAGCTGAAGAAAGAGCCAATTTTACTAAAGTGAAAGATTTTACAGCCTCTTCCGTCCACTTCACTTGGTTGTCCTTTTTAAGCATGTTTGGAATCTCTCTTAGGTGTTCAGCAAGATTAGGCACAAAGCGGCGTAAAAAATTCATCTTACCATTAAAATATTGAATCTCCTTCTTGTTCCGGGGAAGGTCAATTTGCTGAATCGCTTCTACACGTGCTGGATCAATATGAATGCCATCTTTTGAGATAATGTGTCCAAGTAGTTTGCCCTCATCCATGGCAAACAAGCTCTTCTTCGGATTAAGCGACACACCATATTTTCTGCACTTTTGAAAGATAGTTTTCAAATGATACATGTGTTCTTCATCTGAATTGGAAAACACCATCAAATCATCAAGGTACACAACCAAAAATACATCCTTCTCATTTGCGAAAGCCATGTCCATTGCCCGCTGAAATGTGGCACTTGGGTTCTTCAAACCGAAAGGCATTTTAGCGTAATGAAAAGTTCCCCATGGAGTTGTGAACGTTGTTTTGTCTTGGTCATCTTCTTGGACCAGAATTTTGTTATATCCAGAATAACCATCGAGTAGTGACATACGAGATGTTCCAACTACTCGCTGAAGTATATGATCCATTTTTGGCAATGGATAATTATCCTTCAATGAAACTTTATTGAGATTTCTAAAATTGATGCACAAATGAATCTCACCTATCTTCTTTCGTACGGGCACCAAATTAGAGATCCAATCAGAAAATATGATGGGAATGATGATTCTTGATTTGTACAACCTATTTACCTCCTTCTCAATTGATGTCAACAGTTTTGGATTTAGCCTTCTCAACTTCTGTCTGAAAGGTTTTTGATTAGGCTTAATGGGGATAGTGTGTTGAATTATATTGCTATCATAAGTCTTCAAGTCAGAATAGTCCCAAGCAAACACATCAGCAAAGGATGAAAACAAACTGATATATTTGGCTTTTACCTTTTGTGGCAATACTTTGGAAAGTTTTACCATGTTTGGATTTTCAGTTGTTCCAATATTGACCTCTTCAAGACCCTTCTCCGTTGGCTGCAATGTTGGTTTGCGGGCTATGTCATCTTGATCAAAGAGTTCCTCTAAAGGTATCAAGCCTTTAGGAATAATATTATCCTTAAGCTGCAACAGTTCCATTTGATTGATCTGCACATCATCTTTACCATCATCATGTTCTACATCAATTGAGGTATCTTTGAACTTACCTTTATTTTGCAGAAAATCATTAATCTCCTCATCATCTTGGAAAACTTGCCAATATCTTTGATTGTCTGGGACAGTTGGAAAATGCTTCACATGGATTTTAAATTTATTACTTGAGTTCATTGGAATCTTCAAATTACTTGCTGCCTTAGGAAGTGCATCTACAATGCCATTTTGAATACAAGGCATACACGTCAAGGTATAATCTAAAAACAACTTCAGGATATCTAGAACTGCATTTCGGTAAGTCTGCATCCGAGGATGCTTTTCTTGATATTCGCCTTTGACTTGCTTAATCACCCATTCAGAGTCGCCATATACTGCATCCTTAGCATTCATCTTTCTTAGAATTTTTAGGCCAACAATCAAAGCTTCATAATCAGCTTCATTGTTCGAACAATCAAAAGCTAACTTGTAAGAACATACCTGCACATTACTAAGCACTTTGTTCTGAGTAGAAAAAGGACTGCGTACCCAAATACCAATTCCAACACCATCATTTCCCACTGCACCATCGAAATCCCTAGTCCACAGATCCTCTTCATCTTCTTCTAAGTGCTAAAATTCTGTCGGCTCTGTTTTTCCTGCTTGCTATCCATTATCCTTAGCTGATTGCTCAATGGTATTTTACTGTTCTTGTCCTTATTTCTTCAAAACTTCTCTGAAATTCCTTGTTATTTCTAGAACGTTTTTTTCTTCAACTAACTGACTATCCATCTCATTGAAACTATCTGAATACAAAACAAAAGACTCTAAATCTATATGTACATAATTAATCGGATGATTAATAGATTTCTCCTTGCTTGTAATCATGTATTTCATTTTTTGTTCCCAGTATAATTTTCTCATTTGGCCAAACACAGGAATCGTTGCATAGGAGAAATCTAGTTGTAATGTCCCTTTCAATTTTGCTCCCCAAGACCTGGAAAGAAGCATACCAAATCTGGGAGGAATGTCTGCCACAACAATATCCATCAAAACATTCTTCATGGGGATCTGATCCAAACTTACAACCAAGTATTTAATGAGACCAATACATCTCACTCTGCTAGAATCAAATGAATAAATATCATGATATTTCCTAGTGATGTCCAAACCCAACTTCTCCATAATAGCCTTTGGCATAAGATTGAGGGAAGCTCTGGAATCAAACATGGCATTATGCAACAAAAAATCATGCAACCTTAAACTGATATAAAAAGGTGGCACATCACTGTCTGGAGACTCACCATTCAATGTTGGTCCAAAAATCAGTTCAGGTTGATCATCTTCCACATTCACCATATCAGACATTGGATCAAAATTCAAAATTTTAGAGACTTGACCTCTATAACTGTTGTTCCTCATTATTTCAGTCAAGGGAATGGATACCTTCAATTTAGAAATTTCATTTTCTAAACTAAAAGCTGAAGTCTTTTCTACTTCTTTGACTGGGACATCTTTCATTTCCTTTTCCCTCGATACAATTGGCTGATTTGATTTTTCTGTCGGAGGTGATTTGCTGATATTAAGATCAACTGTTTCTTTTCCTTTCTTTTGTGCAACAGGTGAATCATTCTTTGGTGCTGAAACTTCCTTTCTCTTCTGAATTGGTTTAACATGCTCATCTCTATTTCTAAGTGAATATTGCCACTGCTGAGTGGACAAAGCATTCATATAACCTCTTTGATACTCATCTGATTCTTCTTCCAAACCTGCATCATTTGCTAGAATGAAATCTTCATCTTTGTGTACAGCTGAACTTTCTGCATACTCCTCCTCTTCAGTAATATAAATAGGCAAATCATCAGGAGTAAAGAAATGATTTTCTTCCCCTATCACATTCTCTTCCTCATCTGATTCCGATCCATATACAAAATTTTGCTGTAGAGGTGTTTGTATTGGCTGCTGTGCTGTTTGATCTTGGGCTTGTTGCTCTCTTTGTTTGATTCTATATTGCGGCTGTTGCTGGCCACAGAAGTTAGGATTTCTAACTTGAGGCTCAAGTTTTTCAAGTTTCACCCTTTCTAGCATCTGCTCCACCTTTCGAAGTAATTGGTCTGACGAAGAAGCCTCTTCTTTTATAGTGACTTTCTTTTCTGCTCTTGCTCTAGCCCTCTTGGCCAGTGAATTGGCTTCAACGCTAACCGTGATCTTTTGCATGTCTTCGATCGTGGTCGGCTCTCACTCTCTTAGTTGATAGGCCATATCAACATCAAAACCATCTGAAAACTTCATAATGGCTAGCCCCATGGGTGGCCTTAGATGATCAGGAATTGCATTATAAACGGAGTTGAATCTAATGCAGTAATCTTGGACAGACTCACCAACGTTTCACTTGATGTGCTCGTATTCAGAAAGGATCTGAAGCGGATTTTTCTTCACTTCCCAATGATCTAAGAATTGTCTCTGTAGATTGGCCAAGGTAGTAATACTTGCGACTGGAAAAGCTCTGAACCATTTCCTATCTTCACCTACAAATGTTTATACAAAGAGTCTCATTGTCACATTTTCTGCATCGATCTCATGAAGATCACAGAAATCCGGCATTCTGTCCACATGTTGCTGAGCTGTAATATTGTGAGTAGTGCCATCAAAAAAATGAATTTTTCTTTGATAATCGACGGGCATATCATCAAGATTTTGAGGCAGCACAAGTGGGGAAAAACGAGCAGCCATCACTTTGGGTGGATTCGGTCTTGGGGATGTTGGAGGGGTGGGTGCAGCTGATGTATGGGGTGTATGAGGAGGAGTGTGCAAAGGAGAAGAAATTTTGGATGAAGAAGGAGTAGGCAGAGGTGAATTTATTGCAGACTTTTGATCTGAGACAATAGGCTGTATAGGGATGGTGGGAATGAATGGCGGTTCAGTAGGAATCCTTGAGCTAGATGCAATTGCAAAAGGTCCAAGAGTTGTAGATGCAGTTTCTAGGAAATCAACGAGGTTCGAAGCCATAATTGAAGTTTGAATTTGTGTCAAAATATAATCATCAATTGACCAATTAGCCCTTTCAGTTTCTAAATCTACAATAAAATGCATATTGGGTACAGTAGAGTCAATAGCACTTTTGGATTTGGTTTCGAACAATGACAATTCAAACTGCTCATCAAAATCAAGCTCTTCAAGATACTCAAAAATCGGAGGACATGAATGGTATTTGAACACAGGAGTTATAAGGCTCTCTTGATAAAGAAGTCTTGGAATCAAATTGGGATTTTCGTATACAGGAGGTGGATCTGGATCTGGATTAGCTCTGGTATATCTTCTTGAAGCCAGTGTGGTATTATTTTCAAAAGATCAAATGGACATAAACAACTAGTTCAACCTATCAAATCCTAAACTTATCATCTGAAAGCTTAGAATTATCAGAAGTACTGGGGTGTTTGTAGGTTAATCCTTCCGTTCACAAGACTAGACCAGAGATTGACTGAAGTAGCTTTTATCTACTTGCACTAATGCAAAGAAAAAGCATTTCGAAGGCTACCTGGCTAATCTTCAGACTCCGTCTGTAGTTTATAAAATGAATAAGGCTAACAAATAAAGAATTTCTTTTCCCTAGTGGAGTCGCTATTATGTTAGAGCCTAGATTTACCTCGGGCTGAAAAGGTAAGCTTCTAGGTCCATATCAAACCACGCTCAGCCTTGTAGCTAGCCCTACGAGGATAGGAGAGGGATCTCTTTGGGTTAATCTCAGCTAAAGATAATCGATGGGGCTTGAGATGAATAGCTTAACCACTGATCTTAGGCTAGGTATGAAATGCAAGGATTTGATTTGATTTTTGGGAGATCTTGTTGGAAAAAGGGAAAGGAAAATTTGGGTCCGGGGATGAGGCCAAATTTTTGTAGAGTTCCAGTTGGGGCAAGGTAGGTAGTAGTTTTGATGCTTTAGATTAAATGAATGGATAGAAAAGACTACTGAGGAGCTGAAGAGGGAAAGAGGCTGCAAGAATCCTCTCCAAATAGATGAAAACATGTAAAACTAAACAAATTTTAGGGTAGAGCACCATAAGCTAATGAATTCTACCTTTTTCACTCAATTTGTTTAATTTCAGAAGCAAAGAGAAGGAAAATGGCATACATAAAACATCAATGAACTTACAATTACATGAATAAAAACACCATCAAAACACAGAGCCACATGGATCCCAACAAGTGCTACAAAACCCTAGTCTTTCCTTTGCCAAAAATGCAGAAATCAAATGTACAATGAAGTGCCAAGCAATCCCAAGTGTCCAACCCTGAAAATGACTGAGAAATTACATGATATAAACAAGCCTAACTCCTTCCCATGCCTCTAGGGCTCGATCTCATCATTCTAGGAGCTATTTCAACCATATCTAAACAAGGAGTTGAAAAATAGGCAAAGAAACAACTTGCCTCTATATGCTAGGAAACTGATTCATTTTCTCACATTTCACCTTTTGGTGAATGAATCTACTAAACCAAGTAAAAATGTGCCAAAATTACATCATGGTCATGAAATTACATCAAGTTAGATCAAGAGTAATATCAAAAAGTGAAACTAGTCAAAACTGGCCGAAATTCTGAGCTGAAGAGTGAAAAATAGGCCAAAATTCTCTATGCGTCGTGCCCAAAATCTCTATGCGTAGTGCAACTTTGGAGCTGATTGTGAGTCCCTTTCCAAAATCCAAATTGAGCTCATGATAGCTCATTAGAAAGCCCTGCCTATCTACTTTCCAACATAAGTGGAAATTCTAGCTTTGGTGTCCATTTTCCCCTCCAAATATCCAATCTCCCAATAATGTTTCTTGTGTGTCAAAATAGGGGCAGTGAGGTCATTTTTGAGTGTTTTTTGACCTTTTTAGGGCTCAAAACCTGCCCCAATTTCTTGGCCATATGTAGGCAAGCATCATTTATCATGAGAAATCTAGAAATGCAAAGCTTTTTGAATTTTGAGCCCTCTAGCAAAAGCGAGCGCCACGTGGCGCAGCGCATAGGGAGGAAAACCCTGTTTTTTGTGCAAAAAATTTCCAAAATACAAAACTTGCTCCAAATTTCTTGAAATTTGGGTTGGGCCTTCTTCATCAAGAGCTATTATGGGCCAAGGATGTCTTGGCCAATATCTAGAGTCGATCATGCTATTTTTTCCTCTTTTGCCTTTTTGATGCCTTCCTTAGTTTTGCCTTTAAATTTCTTATTCGTGTCTTGCAAACCTTGTTCCGTGCCATGTAGTGGAAATCCATGTGTCTTAGCAATGATTTGTCCCTATCGGCCTTGTCCAGAAATCTCTCTAAGTGGATGTTAACTCTCTTGAGCCAAGACTCCCGATCATCATTAATCTCTTGCTCCAATGAAGTGAATTCAATCTTCCTCCTTTGGGCAGCTTGGCGATTCTCCCTGATGTTTTGTAACTCCATAATCACCTGCTGATCTTCAAGCTACTCATTTCTCTACTCCAAGTATTTTATAATCCACTTAGCCCTCTCCAAGTTGAGGGAAAAGGATTTGATCGCTATCTGCTGCTCCTGGATGATCTCTCTAAGATTTGCACTTTGCGGGCCCATGTTTGTATCGTCATCCTGAATAAGAATAAAGTCCTGCTCACCTAAAGACCCCTTGTCTTGCATTGGCCTCTTGCCTTTGTCCTATACCTATGGTGCCGATGTCGGAAGCGAAGCCCCTTCCACCCCAAGTGGAGATAACACTCGCTTTGCTGCTGCAAATAACTGTCTAGTGCCCTTCTGATAAGTAATGAAAACTGGCATAGTAGCAGTGTGAGTCTCATGGCCTTCATGCTGATAGGAAGATCCACCTGTCTCATGCAAAGTCTCTGAAGGTCCCTAAGAAGCTCTGAAAAACTCACGAGAGATGAAATCATCCCAAGTGATTCCTTGCAAGCCAAGCTGATGAACATCCACAATATTTATAAGAGCAAAATGATAAATATTGTTAAATTGTTGTTGTGGGGTCTTGGGCTGCACTAGAGTGGTCATCCTCTCTATGTTTCGGCACATGAAGTAAGAGATGTTCATCATCCATACCCAGGTAAAATGCATGAGCAGCCTGATATGATAAGCATACAAGCAGGAGAACCGGCCTCACAGCTGAAATACTTCATGATCAATTTCATTAAAGGAGCATATTCATCCTTGAGGTACCGAAAAGGAAACACTCTCTTGAGCTATCTCAAAAAGTTGGGCTTGATGTATGGTTCATAGTGCTGTCGGTCAATTTTTTGCCTCTTGTTCCATGGCTCTCCAATGTTGGGTATGCCGGTTGCTAATGAAATGGAATCTGGTGTTAATGTGAAAGTGACACCAACTAAAGTGGCCTGATCACCATGTAAATGGAGTACAAACAAGCAGGCCAACTCGTGATGAAACTAAATACTAGCAACCTTCTCACAAAATTCATAACATGACTGATGCTGGAAACAAGAGATGGCAAGAGGGCAGGCCTGTAATTCAGTAAGGTTGGTTCTTCTCTGATATGTCTGCCACCTCTATGAGGCCTCCTGGGTGCATGTCCTTCTGCAGGTGAGTCACTTTGGGTCTCCACTTCATAATCAGATGAAGGATTAGATGCCATGACTATTGGTGGAAAAATTGTCCTGAAGAGATGGATGTTGAGTTGTCAAACAGTGTTGGGCTGCTTTAATGATTGTGCAACCTCTGCCACCAAGGAAAAATAATGAAATAAGGAAGGGGAGGGAAAAATAGTGGGAATTTTGGGACTGTTGGGATAGATGTAGTTAGGGAAATATGGGATGTTATGGGAGTTTTTGAATAGGGTTAAGGTTTGGGAATTTTACATTAGGAAATTTGGGAAAGGGAAGTTGGGATAGTGGATGAGTGAATTTAGGGGGTAGTGGAATTTAGGGAACAATGAAATTAAGGGATAAATGGGATAAGGGAATGATGAAGGAATGAAATATTTGGTAGCAAAATGGTTTTCCAAACCCTAGGCAGAAAGTTTCTTGGAATTTCAAATGGTAGGGTTTGATGTTTTTGTTTTAATCATTAGCATTCATCAACCACCATACCATAAGCACAAACTTGGATGAAACACAATGATGGAGGCTCTACCTGGCAAATCTGCGCGAGTTTTTGGCAATTTGGAGAAAATGTTAGTAGTTTCAGGCCTCTGGCTGTATGCACTGTGCAGCACGCCCAATGCGTCGCGCCTCACCAATGTGCCGCACCTGTGCAAAAATACACTGAGTGTTCACGCCCAGTGCGCCGCGCTGGCCGATTTTCGCCCAAGTTCACCCAACTTGCCACTTACTTACCAAAATTGCTCTATGTTGCTTCTCTTTTACAAATGATCTTTTCATATGAAGTCATTACTTCTAAACAAAGAGCTTTTGAGATTTTAGCTCATTAAACCCACTTTCCTAATGTTTTTGCTTTGGCACTTTTCACTTTCTAATACAAACTTTGTTTTCGTTGTTTCCTTTGATTTTTTACTGAAATGATGAACCTCTTGGCAATTTTTTGCAGGGATGATGGCATTGGATTTCGGCAAAGAATGACCAGGGCTGCACTGAAGAACTGTAGAACTTGAAAAACCTTAAAAAATTACATATTTATTACAAAAAATAAATTTGATGATTTCTTCTTCAAAACAGAGTTTTGAAGAAGAATCATTCTCAAGCATTATTGATAATCAAAATTTTGGAATGAAAACTTATTGGGGACATCCTCATGTGCCTGCTAACATTATTGGACACTTTGAAGACAAAATTTGTGAAACCCTAGACCTAATGACTAAAATGACTCTTGGCTAACAAAAAGACCATCCATAATGACTATAAAATTGACTTTGATGAACTTTGATGATCAAACACGAACTAGTAGGTACATGACATGAGGTAAGTATGGATACAAGACCCTTCCATCAGAGTATCGATGCTCCTAATGGAATGCAGATGATCAAGCTGAATGAGACACCTAAAAATGAAATGCAACAAAAGAGGTTTTGATCTCTGACGGAGGGTTGAACAGACCGACTCTAACAGAACTGATAGTAATAACAATATATTTAATGCAAATATTAGATGATATTTAATGAACTTTAAAAATGCCAAACCTAATGATGGCACCAATTATGTAGTAGTTGAATACTTCTTTCTGCATATTAGTGTTTTCCCATCAATTTTTTTGATACGAAATTGACGTTGGAAGCTAATGTCATTAATTTGTTCAATGCATTTCTCCTCACCATGCGATCCCAAAATAAACCTTCGCATGTCAAAAATTTCTTCCAACACATGAAAAATAGGCTCTAGCATGTTGATTTCTTAATACATTCAATTAATGATGGAAAGATCCCAACATCCTTCCTCCACAATGTGATTGAAAAATGACTGGTTATATGATCAATATGGTCATCAATGTGACCAAAAATAAGGAAACCAACCTTTACCTTCTGAAAAATTCTCAATTCAACAAGCATGTTTAGATATCCAAGAACAATTTTTATTTTTTTCACAAGTAGATAAAAAACTTCTAGTCTATTACCACACCAATGAGAAAGAATATAACTAAACCCAACAACATTCACTTGATTTCATTGGCTGCTAGTACACCATGAGTTTTAGATGAGTGTAGATGAGTGATTCTAGGGATAAATTTGAGTCAAAGGAGAGTAAATACAGGGGACAAGCCTCCTACACTTCCTCTAGAAGCCTCCAACGTGCCTCTGCATCATAAATGTACTAAAAAATTCTCTTTTCCCTACACATTAACCACATTAGGCCACGAAGCATGACAATCATCCTTTATTCTTCCTATTAAACACATTATGGCCAAAATTATGTTCATTAATGTGAGAAAAGGAGAAGTTATAGGTTGGAGGATGGAAAAATATCTGAGACTTAATAATATACCTTCTTATGGGGAACCCATTCAATCGCGGGCCCCTTAAAATCAATAATATATATATATATATTATATATCATATATATAATATATATATATATATTACTATATATATATATATATATATATATATATTTTCAAAAGAAAAGGGTATATATTTTTGTAACGCCCTAAAATATGTAAATAATCTATTCACTAACAAATGTTTATGATATCAAGTTATATTTTTCTAATATCATACATAACATG
Organism: Pinus taeda; assembly: GCA_000404065.3. Taxonomy (NCBI): domain Eukaryota; kingdom Viridiplantae; phylum Streptophyta; class Pinopsida; order Pinales; family Pinaceae; genus Pinus; species Pinus taeda. The sequence goes on along the minus strand of APFE030939438.1, from coordinate 199,712 downwards.
AAGATTACTATTCCCTATAGAAAACATCTATTTTGCAAAATTTCAAGAATCCCCAACACTATACAACTTATAATCTTCTTGTTACAAAAATCAAAAGGGAGGAAAATAAAAATAAAAACTGCTAGAAAGGGAGGTTTGATTCCATGGAAATGGTCTCAACACCATATGAAAACTTGTAAAGCCTAAATGATCCAACTAGGAGTGCAAGGGATTCCTTCGAGAGAATGTCTACTTCTAATTTTAGTTTTCAGAGGATGTGACTGAAAAATACATGGTTGAAGGAGCTTGCATCAACAAAAATTTCAAGGAACAATGAATTGAGACTAATTAGAGACCTCCATCTTTTGTTTTTACCAATCGATGACTAATTTAGAAACCCCAAACACCTATAATATGGGAAACCCTTTTCCTTGCTAATTCCAATAAGCACCATAGAGTTGCAAATTCAACTTTATTGTTTGAGCCCCTACCCAATGCATAACAATAGTGAATAAAGTGAGAGTGACTAAATTAGAGGAAAACCCCTACACCATAGTGAGGAGGCTTTCCTTGAATAACACCATCCAAATACCCCCCAGTGGGTGCCATGATCCAACACTAGCATAATCATATTCTCGTGCTTGGTTAGCTTTGTATTTGTCTTGAATTCACTTGCCAAAGCTACCACCTTAGCTGCAAATAAATCAAGAGGCATGAAATGGTCTTGAAAATCCATTAGATTTCTAGTTCTCCAAAGGAATGATATTGAAATGCATGGAAAACCATCAAAGAATATCACCTACTTGTCAAACACCACATGCAAAATGTATCACAATGGGATAAACTAGTCCAAACAATTTTTGGCTTGAAAGAGCTCCACAGGGACTCACAAACCTTTGTAAAATATTTTCAGTTCATAAATAAATGCAAGTGGGATTCCTGATGTTTAGTATACAGAGGGCATTGGTATGGACGAATGTCCACCTTCACCTCAACAAGTTATTTTGAGTGCGTAATTTACTATTGAGGACCAACCAAGCAATGGTGGTGGAAATTTACTCCCCAAATAAATTTCCACCACCGCTGCTTTGGATTCTTGATAGAGTCCTCAATCCATGTTGGATTGTTTGCATTGAACTAACCTATGTGTGGATGTTTTTTCCCAACAAATTATATCTTGTATGCTTTACCTGAGATACACGCTTTACTTGAGATACATATGATTCTCTACTAGTATGACAAAATTTTCCCATTCCGCCACCAAAGCCTCTAGAAAACCCAAGGACACTACAGAAGCCCAAACAACTTGACCTTTAGCTTGAGGATCTTAAGCCTTTACATCTGCAAGGACTGAGATATTGGATTTCCTTAAAGCTTCCTCCGAAGGAGTAGAGAGCTCATAATTGTCCCCAACTCCAAACAATGGGTCTATATTAACTTTAATTTGGCATTTGTCCCCTACACTCAATGCTAACCATCTTTCCACTAATATAGTTTCATGGTCCAACACCTTACACACGTTGGATCCTTAGGAGGACCTTTTGGGGATCCTGAACTAGTCCACCAAGGATATGTTTGGGAAATACTTAACCTGTAATACATTGAAACAAAGAAAAAATTTCGATTAGAGTCACCAATGGTTTTTACCTTCTAATGTCTTATCAAAGAGATGAATATTATTTAATACCCAACCTCTAAGCTCCTTTGGAGCAGCAATATGTGTCCAATTAACCAAGGTCGTGCATTTTTTTATCAGTTCCCCCACCCATATAAAATGGAAATTGGATTTCCTAATCCTCGAGAGGATGATTTTGGGAACGTTGATAATGGAGTTCTAGTACACTAAAATTCTCTCGAAAAATTCCTTAGCCAAGACAGATCAACCTCCTCTAGAGATTTTTTTTTTCCCATATGGAAATTCTCCTCTCAACCTTCTTTACCACATGCAACTAGTCTGTTATCTTGTATTTATTTTGTTTGATGAAGAAACCAATCCATTTCAAACCATGACCCAAATCCTTGAATAGAAAAGGAAATAAATCCCTTAGACGAGCTAGAGGAACACCCTTAACACCATTATGGAGAATACAAGATTTGTGTTGATTGATGACTATTCCTATAACCCTGTAAAAAATATTAAGGGAGAACTTGAGGGAGAGAAAATATCTTTTTTCTTAGAAATGCAGCATAACAATTCATTAACAAAGAGAAAATGAGAAACCTCCACCTCATCCAATATTTAATGCCATGAAATTTTCCTCTAGAGATATACTCTCAAATAATCTCATTGAAATCCTCAACTCTAATCAGGAACAATAAGGGAAACAAGGGACATCCATGATGAATCCCACAAGTGGTATAGAAAAAAACAGAAGGAGTCCCATTGATCATTATAGTAAAGGAAACAAAATATAAATAACCCAATATCCAATTTACCACTTGTAATACAAATCACAGTTGTATAAGAACAAGGGGGAGGAATTTCTATTTGACCTTATCATAAGTCTTACACAAATCCAATTTCAATATATCTACTTTCAAATTAGATAATTTCATTGAATGGAAGACCTCCTGAGCCAAATCAAAAATGTCATGGATATTTCTAGTTTTTAAATAATTGAACTGATCCTCTAAAATTATAGATTCGAGGACCAACTTGATTATCCTTACTATGATTTTCAAAGATCAATTTATAAATCAAATTACAACATGTGATTGGCCTATAGTCATCAAATGAATTCCCTTCCTAATTTTTTGGGATGGGACAAAGAAAGGAAGAGTTCAAAGAGCCTAGAACCTTGCCAACACTTTGGGACTTTGGGAAAGCCTTTAAAGGATCATCATTAATATGATCATAGAAACTAAGGTAGAACTCAAGAGGGATCCATTGGGCCTGGAACACATAGAATTCTACATAGAAATAAGAGTAGACACCACTTCCTATTATGAAAAAACCTCCATAATGGTTGCATTCATCTCCTTATAAATTATATTGGGAAATTCATATACCACCTAGACAGGACTACCTTGTGGGTCCAAAAAGAGAGAGCAAAAAAATAAGGCACCTTCCACAACTTTATCCTTAAAATAATAAAACACAAAACCAATAGAATCATGTATCTTCTAGATGTTATTAACCTACTTCCAAGCATTTTCATATTGGTGAAAAAACCCTTGTTGTTGTCCCCCAAGGATAGCCAAATTACCTTTCTTTTGAGGCATCAATGCTCTTCCTCCTTAAGGATAATGGAATGTCTTCCCTCTTCTAAATATTTTAAGTGACCTAAGGTATCAGAGATTGGGGGGGGGACTTAATATACGCATACATCTCAACTATCTAGACTTCCATCTCAGAGATTTTGGTCATCTTCTTTACATTGTAGTTCTTCACCCATGCCTTGGATGTGCGTTTAACTTATACAAATTTTGAACCAACTGTTCCATGAAAGAAGTGGATCTTGAAAAAAATAGATGTCTCTATCGATTGATCACAAGGGACCTATATTCCTCCTCCTATAGCCATGAGGAATTTAAGTGGAAAGGGGTTGAGTTGTCTACCCCCCCCTCCCCCCCTCATAGTCGCATTGCAATAGTATAGAACAATGATCTGAGATCCCACTGGAAATCACTAAATACTTCCATAAGAGGCCTGAACTCATTAATGTTTTTGATACGAGGAACCCATCCAATATCTTTGTGACCTCATTTCCCCTGAGCAACCATTCATCCACGTAGGAGAAATCCTAACTGGTTCAATGCCCACAAGATGATTCTTTAACAAGAAATCAAAGAAAAAATGATGTTGAGGATCCATGTGAGCATAGTGATCCCAAAATTCTCTATGTGAAATGGTGAAATTGAGGTTACCCCCAAGGATGATATTTTGATATATGAGCACCCATGTAGAGACCAAATCCTCCCAAAAGGGATCACACTTAGCATATGGCCTATTGTAGGGGACTCTCAGGCATATGTGTGTCATCATACATAACACATTAATTAAATGAGAGTAACACTTGGAAAATATGTAAAGTAAATGAAGGATAGTTTAGATAGATACAATTGCTCCAACCACATCACCTCTTATGTATCTAGATCAAAATAGCATAGAAACATAAGAAATGATAGATAAACAACTTGATAATAAGCCACTTTAAGGGTTAAACCTTGTTTTACATCACATAAATTAACAATGCTTGGATGCTTCAAATGAAAATACCTCCTTGGTATATATAGGAGTCTAAAGGGTCAAAATATAATTAGTGCCTACATAACAATAATAATATAAGGGAACAAAAATAAGAATAGTGGGATTATATGGGGCACACAATAACAAAATAGGGGCTACACTTGTATAATATGGACCTAACATGCCCCTCTCCTTAAAAAAAGTTTTTTCCTCAACACTTGTAGTTTTGGATGCTTATGTATAAAATACTCATCCTCCAATGTGGAATCTTTAGCAGTTCTTCCACCTAATGAGATACTCTGAAATTGATCAATTTTGTAGCTGCCAAATTCTTATTTCCATTAGTGCTTCATGCTCCAATATTATTTAATTAATTCCTCGTCAAGTTCTAGAAATATAATTTAAATTGGGAGCTTGTCGCCTATAACCTTCTTTAAGAACAAAACATGGAAAACCGGGTGTACTTGTGAAGATGCATGCAACTCCAATTTGTATGCCATAGTACTAATATTTTTCAACACCTTGTAAGGGCCATAGTACTTGGGTGATAATTTCTTATCCTTATAAGCTCTCTTGAGGGACATTTGTTTATATGGTAGTAGCCGCAAAAATAACCAATCACCCACATCAAAAATTATTTCACTGCGATCTTGATTTTCTTGTTGTTTCATTCACTTCTACGCCACAATCAAGTTATCCTTTAAGAGTTGGAGAAATTTTTGTTGATACTTGATGTGATCTTCCACTTCTTGAAACATATAATTGTCTCTTAGAGACGATGTGATGGATGGTGGATGATATTCATAAATTTCCATAAATTGGGTCATTTTTGCTACATTATGGAAGGAAGTGTTATAACACCATTCTTCCAGAGTTAACCACCTGACCCATTATGTTTTCTTATCAGATATATATCAACAAAGATATCCCTCCAAACATTTGTTCACTATCTCAGTTTTCCCATCAAATTGAGGATGCTAAGATGAGCTATGAGCTAATTGAGTACCAAGACAAGAAAATAATTATGTCTAGACATTTCTAGTGAAAATGAGGTCTCTTTCACTTACAATAATATTTAGGTTTCCCTGTAGATTTTGAACTATTTCCATAAATGCAATAGTGATTGTAATGGATTTGAAAGGATGAGATAGTGCACAAACGTGTACATACTTAGTAAGTCTATCAACTACTACCATAATGACACTCTTTCCTTCAGACTTGGGTAGACCTATGATAAAACACATTCATATCCCCTCCCAATGCTGACTTGGAATGGATAATGGTTTTAAAATACTTGGGATCTTAATTGTCTCAACTTTATTTTGTTGGAAAACCAAACATTCTACCACAAACTTCTGAATATCAGATTTAAGGCCATCCCAAAAAAAATCCTTCTTGACTATGTGGTAAGTTTTTAAAAATCATGAGTTCCCTCCTATATGATAGATCACAATTCAAAAAGAACCTTTTGTTTGAATTTGGATTTCTTTCATAGATATAAGCGATCTTCGCATCACAACAAATCATTTTTTCAGATAAATGTATCGGATGCATTGGGATCTTGCTACAACTTTTGAATGAGTTTCCACACCTCTTCATCATTCTTCCATCATCCATTTTTTTTAGTTATCCAATTACATTGGATAATATAAATGGAATAGAGAAATGCCTCCACATCCACATCCCTTCTTGAGAGTGCATTTGCAACAACATTTTTCTTCCCTTTTTTGTAGATGATTTCAAAGTCATAACCCAACATCTTTGTGACCCATTTTTTCTACTCTTATGAAGATAATATTTGTTCCAAAGGGTATTTAAGACTATAATGATCTATTTTTACCTAAAGTGTCTTCCCATTAGTTAAGGGCACCATTGATTCAGGGTATGTAGTATTGCCAACATTTCCTTCTCATAAATAGTTTTATATAAATACTTTCCCTTGATTGGACAACTTTCAAACGAAATGGGTCTTCCTTCTTGCCTTAAAACGACACCAATACCATTTCTTGAAGCATCACTTTCCACAATAAAGGCTTTTGTGAATTCTAGTGTAGCTAAGACTGGAGCTTGGAATATTTCCTTTTTAAGATGCTCAGAGGCCTTAGTTGCTTTTGGAGTCCAAAAAATGCATATTTCTTTAGTAATGTTGTTTAGGGTGTTGTTATTTTCCCATAATTCTTAACAAATTTTTGATAATACCCTGTTGAGCCGAGAAATCCTCTAAGATTCCTTAAGGTTGTAGGAATTTTCTATTCCTTGATGGCTTTAATTTTGTTAGGGTCTACCTTAACACCCTCATGAGATACAATATGAGCTAAATATTCCACTTCCTGCACCCCAAAGAAAAATTTGGAGGGTTTTGCATACAGTTTTTCTCCTCCAATAGTTTTAGCATCCTTTCAACATGTTGAACATGATATTTACAAGACTTGTTATAGATTAGTATATTTTCAAAAAATAATAACACAAATTTTATAAGGAATGGTTTGAAAATGGAATTCATCAAACCTTGAAATATGGAAGGTGCATTAGTAAGGCCAAAAGGCATTACCACAAATTCATAATGAACTTCATGAGTTATGAATGCTTTTTCCAGAATGTCTTCTATCTTCATTCTAATTTGATGATATCCTAAATGAATATCTAGCTTGGTGAATTAAATTTCCTCCATGTAGTTCATCCAACAATTAATTAATCGTAGGAATAGGAAATTTATCTAGCATTTTTTCAACCATACGTTCGATTTGACTCTTTTAGGAATAGGGATATTTGTAAGGTCTAATGTTTGGAGGAACACTTCTTGGAATCAAGTGAATAGTATGATCATGATTGCAAATAGGTGGGATACCTTAGAGAGTCTCAAATAAATTGGAATGATTGTCAAGGACACTTTGGAGTTATGGAGAAATGGACGACTTAGATGTTTGAACATATAGTGAGCATAATTATGCAATTACCCCTCGTTGTTCCTTCTTCATGCCATTAGAGTGGATTATCTTCCTAGGTTTCCCTATGATACCACTTGATTCAATTTCCTTTCCTTCCCAGAAAAATTTCAAGAAAAGTTCTTGAAAATTAAAACTTTTTTCATTGCCAAAGATAGTAACCATTGAGCTCCTAATACCACATCATCACCATCCATTGGAATGGAAATAATTGGAATATTCAATACATATTCCTCCATGGTTGGATTAATATTATGGCACTCCCCTTAGCAATTTATATTTCCTCCATTTGAAACCATCACTTGACACTATGGTGTTGGATATAGAAAGAAATTCAAATTCTTTCCTACCTTATAATGAATAAACTTATGGGTACTATATGAATCAATCATCACTATTGCCTTTTTCCTCTTGATATATCCTTCTATCTTGAGGGTTTGAGGGTTGGTAATTCCTACCAAAGCATTACGAGATATGGTCAGATCCATTTATTCTTTTTCAACCCCTGGGTTTGTTTCCTAGTGTAAATATTATTCTTTTGGTGTTTCTTGTTGCTTTTCTTCCTCCTATTGACAATATATGTAAAATAATATATTCTCAGTACACTTATGACCTTTAGTGTATTTTCTATCACAATTGTAACAAAGCCATTTTTCTCTTTTTTCCTCCAATTTTTGTGGTGTTAACCTTGTAGGTTGCGGGAGGCTAGCAGCAACAACACTTCCATATTTATAGTTGTGAGTATTAGACCTCCTTGTTGCCATAATTTTCTTTCAACTTTTTATGCCATCATAAATGAATTATCCAATGACTTAGGTTCCCAAAGTTGAACCTCATATTGAATGTTATCCTTTAACATCCCTATAAATACATCAATCAAATGCTCCTTTGGAATATCAATTACCTTGATATTCAATCTTTGGAAGTCCTCAGTGTTCTCCCCAACCAAACCCTTTTGTTTGAGATTTATCATTTGGCTAAAGAAGGTATTTCTCTTTGTGTCCTCATAATTTTCTATCAATTCCCTCAAAAAAATTGTCCTAGTGACAAGTGATTTATGAGAAAAAAATCATCGATACCACACAAATTGATTGGGTTCTAAATATAAAAATGCAATGTGTACCTTTTGTGTGGGTTGCACATCATGTAGATCAAAGAAATGATCCATATTTAGTATCCATGATATCAGATCCTTGCCATCAAACTTCCTCATATTGATCTTTGGAATATGATTGGTCTTCAACCTAGAGTTAAAGACTCAAAAATCATGATTCATATTCCTTTTATTCTCATCATGGGTTTCATGGAATACCTTGTCATCACTAGGACGCCTTTCTTGTAGCAACTTTGTCAAACCTTCCATGTCCCCTTTCATGTCTACTTTCATTGCTTTCATTTCATCTTTCGTTTCTCTTTGTGAGAAAAAAATTTGTTGCCCTTGGTCTCGTAATTTTGATATATCATATTGCATTTCTTCCTCTTCTTCATGATTCATAGTAGATATTTCAAAGGGATTAATAGGTGTGGAATTCTTTTGTTTGGGAGACATTTTCGAACCAATTAATGATATATATGCTTCACTATGCCCTTTGAATTACTTCAAACTATTTTTCAACAAAATTTATGAAAAATAAAAAATACACACCTTTTCAGAGCTTGATTTTGAGCTTGTCGATATGGATGAACTTGAAACTCTTGTTTCTCTGTGTTTTTGACCTCTCAAGGTTTGAAATTTCATCTTGAGGTAGTTATTGTCTTATTTCCAACGCAAGAAGTCATATCGAGATTGGATTCTTCAAGATGAAGTTATGCTGAATCTCCCATGATGACTTGATTATGGACTAGTTTTGTAGAGCGAACTTGTATGGGATGCCATGTGTCACTGTTTTCAATTTTGGCCTTGAAAATCCTACCTGAAAAACTAAATTCCATTTGATTTTAGTCGATTTTTATGGAATTCAAATCTGGTTCTCAAAGAGAAAGTTATGACAATTTTCCCCGAGACACCTGCTTGAGACTGAATTCTAGAGCATACAAAAACCCTAACTTCTTTGGACCATATGTCCAAAA
>APFE030939438.1:159540-189583 GCA_000404065.3 Pinus taeda | reverse complement strand
TTATGTATCCTAATAAAAATATCATAGAAACATAATAAAATATAGATTTATAGCTTTATAATAAGCCACTTCGAGGGGGAAACTTCCTTTTACATCACATAAATGAAAAATTAATGGATGATTCAAATGACATGACCTCCTTTATATATAGGAGTCTAAAGGGTAAAACTATAATTAGGGCCTACATAACAATAATAACGTAAGGGAAAAATAGTAACAATAGTGGGCCTTTATGGGGCACACAATAACAATATAGGGGATACACTAGTATTATAAGGACCTAAAATCACCTATGTATAAGTATGCATGAATACTAATAGAAATTTGGTTGGAATTCCTTCCTAAATCTATTTTTCTTTGTGTATGTGTGTTTATATTGTTGCCAAGATGTAGCCTATTCATGTATGTTATAATTTAGGCTTATAACATGTGGCATCATTGCCTCATTCATTTAGTTGGGTGATAACAACAACAAATGAGGGATTTGGTTGAACTTGCAAGAAGAAGAAGAAAACACGGAGGATTAATCTGCAAGTGAAGATCTATCCAAGAAGATTCTACCCAAGCATTGTTTGCTTGTTGAATATTTCTCATGAATGTTAAGGCTTTACAGAAGAAAAATTACAAGTCGAATGATTGTTGAAGGAGATGATTGATGATCATGGATATCGTGTGTCAAGACTAGTCATTTATACTTGTGGATATTATTAAATGAAGTAGACCATTACCCATTGTTGATGAAGATATTGTCGAAGATGATGTGTGTAAATGATCTTGACTATTAATTGAATACAGAGCTGCATATCACCTAAAGAAAAATAACAAATTGGTATTTTTTTGTATGATCATTTTGTTGTTGATTGTCTAATTTCTATGTGAAAACTGACACACTATGGAAGACCATGGCTGGGTGGAGCTACTACTCTCCTTTACAGCCATGTGACTAGATTTAAAACACTTCAGTATACGTTTGATTTCTAATGTACAACAAACACCTCATGACAAGTTTTCCAACAAATAATTTAAATGAATGTAGCATATACCATCTACAACATGATTCAATATCTAATGAAAAGAAATCATGGATCTAATGAGGTGCTAGTTGGTAGTCTAATAATGGTTACCTTGAGTGTGTCAAGGATCACATTTTATTTTATTGCTTCATAATATTTTCCTATCATAAATAAAGATGTTAATGATCATATAAATTATTAGGAAATCATGAGATAGAGATTTTTAGTGTTGAGAGGTCCCAGAGGAAATTGGAGAGTTTTTTAGTGCCAACGTTTCTTCGAGAGGCCCTTATCATGTTCAGTATCACATTCACTCAAGGGGGACAAGAAGTATTATTTTATCTAATTGTTGGCTCCCTATGGGCCCTTTAAATGGAGAACAATTAAGTAAAATGAAATAGGAGGGGTAGGACGAACAACATCTCTCACACGCCATATTTTGGTTGTAGTTCCTTTAACTATTATGTATGCTTCTAGAATCATTGGAATGGTTTCCCAAAAAGAATCTAATTTATGAGGCCATGTAAATTGTGTAAAGATAACATTGTGACAATTGGTATTGCCTCTAAGGGAAGAATATATTAGAAAATAACTAAAGGTCATGGAGAAAAAATCATAACTTAGTCTTCATCAACATGTGGAACCATGAAAATGTATTCAAAATGCAAGTGAAAAGTGTATAGTCTTTGATTGCATGTGTGTCACCACCACACGTGTTGGACAAAAAATCACCCTAGTTTAAAATATCATTGATTCTTGATGCATTCTATTCATTTGGATTGCATTTTCTATATGGATTACACACAGAGGGGAGCAAGGGAATGGATTTTATGAAAAATATTTGGTGTTTTTACTACAACTTTTCTAGAAAGAGTGGAAAATCCAAATTAATAGCGACAGAGGTGGTGTGTTGTGATCCATTGAGGGACTTCATTTCCTATTTAAAAATCAACTTGAATAAGCATAGAATCCAACAAAAGGATGTTGAATCATGCTCAAGGCTATTTGAAGAACTTTGGAACTGAACGAATTTGACAGAGTTGACTTATTCATGGTTTGACTAAGACCAAGACTGAGAAGCTATCTAAGAGTACAAAAACTGACTACTAGTGGACATCAACAATGAACTAAATGAAGGAAATTGAATTGTCTTCTAGTTGGTTGGAAGAAGTCAACATGCAAGTTTTTAAGTTTAGTGAGATGAATTATCAGGGAAATGTCTAACTATATTGGAAACAATCCAAAGAGAGTCGACTAGTCAAACTAGTCGATAAGAGAGAATTGACCAATCAAGCCATTCGACACACCAGAATATTGATCCACCCAGATCACAATAATATTCTACTAGGTGGACTTAGAGTTGAAACCTAGATGATAGCACATGTTTGGACATGATGTTAGATGTGGCCATTTGATGTCGAGGAAGTTGATCGTTAAGAATATTTTGGACCCTCACAAGGATTGTAAAAGGTAAGAATTCTATGTTAAAATGTTGGTTTCCTAGATAAATTTGACTTGTACACATATTAATGATTGAAAGAGCTATATGAATGAAATCTTTGTTGTGGAATTTTGGGTGAATAAAGATTTCAAAAAAAAATGATTGACTTCAAGAAGATTTATTGCACATTGGGAATCAATTATTAAGTATACCATGATTTTATGGTTGCAACGAAAGTTTGTACATGTTATATCTATCTGACCAATCATGTATATAAAGTTATGTATTATTATTGCATGAAGGATAGATGAGTTTTATAGTCAATTCTTAAAATTAGTATAGGTATGAATCAATTGAATATGTGAGTTGGAAGTTTTTCATTTGAAAAATAAAAAATTGTGTCATTATTTCCGTAGAATTTCAATAAAGTCAATTTGTAGCAGACATTAGTGATGGGCCTCATTAATAGGTATATAATAATACCCATCTAGCCATCCTTCAACACATAATTACCTCTTTCCTCGCATTTGATAACATATTTTTTACTATAATGTGTTGATTAGGAAGATTAAAGGATGTTTATCATATCTTGTGGCCTAACATGATTAATGTGTAGGAAAAGAGTGCATTTACTATGCAAAGATACATTGAAGGAAGATGGAGAAGATGTAGGAGGCATATCCCCTACATTTACTCACCTTCAACTCAACTTTATCTCTATATTTACTCACCCACATTTCGAGAATCTACTAACAATTATTGAACTCAAGGACTGCAAGAATATCAGGGAGCTAGATCCACCTTTTTAGGGATTTTGGAGGGAAGCAACCCTCTTTCTAAGGAGGATGTCCCTCAAGTCATTTTTTTATAAACAAGGAATCCAAAGGACTCAATAGGTTTCGAAATTTTGGAGAAGATAGACACTACTGAGAGTAAGGAGCCCAAACTTATCATTTTCATTCCTTTATCATGTATTTGAGAACTGTATGTTAATGAGAATATTATGTTATCCTCAATTCAAGTTTTCTTTAGAGGGATGAGTCCCCTTGGGTTAGGACCCAACCCAGAGGCTCTAGTCTCTCTCATGTGTATTTTATTTATGCATTTTCTTTCCTAGAAATATTTTATTCCTTCTTGACAAAATGTGTTTATGAAAAATTTCTTGTGCAGTTCTATCAATCACCTCCCTTGTGGGAAGTGTGCTTGGGGATATTGTGTTGACAAGCCAAAAATATATAGTTATAGTTAGGTAAAATTGACTCAGGGTTTGAGTCAAGGTTGGCCTGGTTAAATAGTAGTGGTTTGGGCACATGGTATAGTGTACCCATGGTATTATGGTTCATGGTATTGCATGTAATGGAGCCTATAAAAGGATGGTAATACTTCATTGTAATGTAGGACTGGAGGTGAGCGATGAAGGCTCACTTGGCCGGATTGGCCAGGGTTTTGGCCAATCCTAATGAGATCTCATTGGGTTGGGCTTTTCCTCGGATTTGGGGTTTTCCTAGATAGATATTACGTGTATAATATTTGTGTGTATTGTTGCTGGTTATTTTAATATTCCTCCCTGTAAATCTCAGTAAATCTCAGTAATAATTTATCTCTCTACATTAAATTTCTTAACAATTGGTATCAGAGCTAAGTTGTCTTTAGAAGGACCTTTTTTGTTGCCAAGGGTTTGTATTGGCCTGGTAGATAGAGAGATAATTAAGTTCTTATTGTAGATCTAGATGAAAATCCATAGATTGTTAAGCAAATCTGCACACTATTGGGTCATGAGAGATTCAGTGGATGAGGAGGATATGTGCACATTGATTAATTAATTGATGAACCATGTACCTGAAAAGAATGCCTAGATAACTAACTGTTACCACAGCTAGTGACCCATTTAATTTGGTAGATGGATTCTTTTTATATGGACATTGATGTCATATGTACAAAGACATCAACAAGGGTAAATTTTTTTATTATAATGGAGTGAAATTTTTAATTTGCATGTAAGTGGGCATATTGTTGTAAGACCTGGTAAGGCATGCATACCCTGGGTAATTACCAGTAAAGTCTGGGTTAGACCTAGGTAATAAGGGGATGTTAGGTTAACAAATCTCGGGTAAAAACTTTGAAGGGGGCGGTTTTGGCTAGATTTAGTCAAGAACCCCAAATCAATTTTAAGGGGGCAATTGTTAAGTAAAATTGACTCAGGGTTTGAGTCAAGGTTGACCTGGTTAAATAGTAGTGGTTTTGGGCACATGGCATAGTGTACCCATGGTATTATGGTCCATGGTATTGCATGTAACGAGGCCTATAAAAGGCTGGGAATACTTTATTGTAATGTAGGCCTAGAGGTGAGCGGTGAAGTCTCACTTGGCTATATCGCCCAGGGTTTTGGTCAATTCTAATGAGATCTCATTGGGTTGGGTTTTTCCCCAGATTTGGGGTTTTCCTAGATAAATATTACGTGTATAATATTTATGTGTATTTTTGCTGGTTATTTTATTATTCTTCTATATAAATCTCGATAAATCTTAGTAATACTTTATCTCTCTGTGGTAAATTTCTTAACAGTTAATTTCTTTCTGCAGTAATTAGGTCTCTCATTAGCCTTCTTTTTATATTCCCATTTTTTACAGATTGGTGATTGATTCAACAATTTTCTTTGACCATAGGAAGAATAATCCATTATGGCTATAGGTCTTTTGACAAATACAAGATATGTTATCTTTTAATGCAATAATAAAATCTCAAATAGAATTAAACTCATCCTTTATTTGTTATTTCAACATTCTGCAATTTGCATTGTTAACATGTTCTAGATGTTTGGAAAGATTAAGAAACTTTTTGTGGTGTGAAGGCGCTACTGTTGATTTGCACGGTTAGCATTTTTATTTACACTCCTCACCCTACCACTGACTCCCTTCTTTTTAACTCAAAAATTCCTTCAAAGCATTGTTCACTGAGAGTACATTTCTAGTTTGTTGAAGGCCATTGTGTACATTGTTCCTTGTGAAAGAGGGCCCTGAAGGGTACTAAGATTAGCAAGGGCCTCATAAAACCTTATTATACCTTACATTACCCTATTCAACCTTGATATTACCCTTTTAGCCCTCAAAATTCCCATGGATTCAATCATGTAGCAAAACAAGGCAATCATGTCGCATCATGTAGCAATCTTGTAGAATCTTGTAGCATTGTGTAGAAGCCTTCCAATCTTGGCCAAAATTTTCCTTAAAGATTTATTTTTTCCTCCTAGCCCCGAATAATGTCTGTTAGGCTCTAAAACTATGATTGAGGAAGACTAAAGACCACTTAGGACTTTCCTTTCTAGCACTACAACACATTTAAGCAATTAGGGTTAGTAGACAGGTTCATGAATTGAATAACATAGTGAGGATTTTCATGACTACTTTATGAAGCACCTAAAGAAATATGTTGATATAATATCTCTTGAAGGAAGTGAGTAAAGGCTAATTTAAAGATCTTTAATTTATGCAAGGTATATTATAATTTCTTTCTCTATTTTATGCTTCTTAAGTTAGGGTTTCTATTTCAAGCATTTTTAGTTTTATGCATAGACTAGGTTTCCTTTTAATGCAACATTTATATTTTTCAAATGGATTATAAGTACATATTTTGTAAGTAGTGTATCTTTTACATTTCTACAAGTATGTCAACCTTTATATTTCTGCAAGTAGGTTAGCATTTACATTTTTGCAAAATAAAGTAGCATTTCCATTTTTGCAAATATATTAACATTTCCATTTCTGCAAGTAGATTAGAATTTTCCTTTTATTCAATCTATTTTTATTGCAAACCTATATTCAGTTGATATATAGGTCTTTCTATACCTTGGTTTGGTCCATTTCTTCATAGTATCCTAAGTATAGATTAGCCTACTATGCATATAACGCTTCCACCTCTTGAGTTTGTACACTGCCCCACGTTGATAATTAAAGATTCTAGCCTTGGGGGTTGCAACACTTTTGTTGCAATAATGGGGCTCATCACTTTTTGCCACAATTACCAGGGAGGTGTATAAGTAGGTGTTTTTTTTGTTTAGAGTTGTTTTCATTTCCATTTTACTCTACATTAATTTTGCGTATCTTGGAAAAAAAAAACACAAAAAACACATAAAATTATTTCATACCTTGTAGGATTATGGATAATCTAGGGATATTTCTACCAAAAACACCCACCCCTTCTAGTAGTCAACCATCGCTCTTCCTTGGTGACTATGAACCTATTATTGGGTATGTGATATATTATTTCCATGACTAGTTGCACATGCAGACGGGGAGATAACAGGGGGGTCACAGGGGGGCGTAGCCCCCCTTGTCAGATGGCTCTAGGGGGGTGGCATTCCCCTACAAGGGGTCCAAGATAGCACCTTGGGAATTTTTTTTGGGCCCTATATTAGGTGGGTGGACCTACTTATGGCTTTTTTTCATGGGTTTTGCACATGGTTTTGGGCATGATGGTTTTCTGCCCATGGTATTTTGTATATCCAGTCAAGGGAACTACAATTATGTTCTAATCAAGGGTTAATTATCGTCATTATTTATTTTTCTATTTTTAGAATTCATATGTAGGTAATTTCTGTACAGGGTTAAAACCTACACCTCCTACTCTAACCACAGAGGAGTTGGAAAATCCTTTAGGTGAGAAGCCATAAATATTTGAAGAATCCATAGGGGAGGAAGAACCCACACCACTTACCAAAAACATGGTTGAGAATAAGAAAACTAATCTCTTTCCTATCAGAGAAGCCAATGGGGAATCTAAAATTAAAAACATAAGCCCCACTACTCTCCCACACTTCCATGGGCTAGCTTTCGAGGAACCTTATACATTCATGTTCAAATTTGCAGTGGTTTGCAAAACTGTAACACACTCCTCCAACATCTACCCAAGTAACTAACTAACCAAGGTATACATGTGGCAAGAGGCTACTACAATGGGATTCAACCTCCTCGGTGACCTTATGGAAGTGGAACTGATCGAAAGACACCATACATACCTTCCACATCAGCAACAAGACTCCCAAGAACCATCCCAATTTCTCAGGTAACTGAACCCCTGGGTCCCACTAAGTTTTTAGACCATTTAACTCTCGAACACTCCCTTTATATAGGAATGCATGTGTCTAGGGGGCTCTGGACGCTCCCATGGAATGGGTATGCCAGCATGTAGGGACGTTTCTTCCCTATTTTGTTCCTATGTCCCCAAAATTTGAGCCACTTTTTCAGGCCCAGAGACTAGGTCACTGCCTAGAACTCAATGACACCTTCAGGAATGAAAGATAACAACAAAACAATGATACAAATGGAATTTCTTGAACAAGGACTTGACTGGACCCCTACTAGCCATGACAAGCATTTCATCAAACATGTCACAAGTATGTAATCTATAGGTTTAAACAACATATCTGATCATAGGGGTATCATACTTATTCGAGAATCGCTAAGAAGCATTGTTCCCTTATATCATTAGCTACATTATCATCTATTAGGTCATAGATACATTGTTCATTCATTTACAAATAAAAACATGAGGAGAACCACACAGCATCACTATCATAAAACATGCTTATAACAAGCATGATAACAACATAAATATCAAGGATACATCAGCCATAGAATCCACATATACACCAATACATTTGCACATAAGATATCAACGAAAGAACCTATTATTAATGAATGCAGAAGCCAATCTGGGATGGGACTATTACGTTCCACCCGACCATAGAATGGCTGAGCCAATATCCTCTTCATTCATTCACCCCTATTCCATATTCCAAGCATGAATGTGGGATTTAAAACCAACAGAACCGACCAAAGCATCCCAAGGCTAAATCAGCTCACCCTCATCACTAGAAACTAGGCTTTACCATAATCCATCCTGGATCACTTAACCAACACAATAAACATGTAACAATAGGCTTTACCATGATCTCCACCATATCACTAGGCCAAAACAAGCATGGATGCCACTGAATTTCTCCACCTACACCATGAGGAATTTTCATGTCTCCTATTCTCTCAAGCTTTACTACAGTCCACACCAGATCAGTGGGCCCTAAATTGAGAATCACTCTCCAAGATTTACTACATATCCCATCCTGAGATTATTAGGCCTGATGGAGAGCACCCACCTCTATGCTTTATTGTATATCCCACCATTCATTGGTCAAGGATTCCTAGGCAAATCGAGGCAACAGAAAATTTGGCTTTACCACAACTCCCTATTCGGTTCAGGGGTTACTAGGACCTATGTCCTATTGTTTAGAGATCCACCTCACTCAAATTCAAATCCATCTGGCAATCCATCTCAACCAAAACATGAGAACCCCATCACACAATGGCTATCAAGAAATGGCAAGACTAAGCTGAAAACACTATCATACCTGGCAAAACCCATGCCATAACAACAAAGAACCACATGCAAGACCATGCATGCCAAATCTAGTAAGGAAAACATACAAGAAAATTCATACCTTCAAAGAATCATGTTCTAGCTACTTGATCTTGCTCTTCCTTTCTTGTTGCTTCCTTCCTCTTTCCTTCTTTGACTTTCTTGATCCAGTGTCAAAGTGCTCCAAGAAAACTCTAAGTGTCCAAGAGTGAGAGAGAGAAAAATGAGAGAGCTCCAAAATTGAACTGAAAAAAGGTTACAAACTGATCCTTGGAAGCCTTTTATCAATTAGGCCTCTATTTTCTTCATTTTCCTCCTCACAAATTTGTGACCTTTCACCTTCTTTTTCTCCTAATTTCCATTATTTTCACAAATAAATGTGCCAAAAATGCCATTTTTCCTTTCAAAAGCCTTAGCCATTTCCTTTGCCAATTCCCTTAGCCATAATAACCCAAATGAACACCCACATTAGGATGTTTTTCCTAACATTCAGCTTGGAATAAGTGTCCCATCAATCGTGGTTATTATTTTTTCCATTGTTAACTTTTATTACGTGGGATTTTCACTTGGGCCCTTACAGAACCCTCCCACTTGGGGGATGCCATCCTCGATGTTCAACCACACCTATACCTAAACAAAACCACTAAAAAATAAAACATACTACCCATGGATATTTATAACATAGCTTGATGTAGTATTTACAATGATCACCCTCCTGAAAAGCAACCCAACATGACAACATAACACCATAATAACATGACACCCATACCACTTATTGGAGCTTTATAACATATCTCATGGCAGTATTTACATCCATATACATATGTATATATACCAAACATCACCAAAACATGTACCAAAAACATATACCAAATACATATACCAAAACATCCACTCAACCAACAAATAAGGAAGGATACATAGCCTGTATCTGATTCGCCATCTCCCATGTAGCTTCATCGAGCCCAAAGTTCTTGCACTACACTTTAATCTACTTGAATGCTTGGTTCCATGACCTTTTTCTGCAATATACAATGAGGCCCCACCTGGAATTCTCCATCTGGATCCACCTGCAATATTGATTAGTCAATCACATGATCAACATATTTAACACACTTCTTAAGAAATGACACATGGAAAACATCATGGACCTTCATTGTCAGAGGCAGTGCAATTCAATAGGCTACTGGCCCAATCCTCTCAATGATCCTAAAATGTACACAAAACTGGGGTGCCATCTTGGCACATGATCTAATCCATAAGGACCACTTATTTGGTTTGATGCGCAAGTACACCTATTCCCCAACCTGGAACTCATTGAACAACCTATTCCAATCTACATAGCTCTTCTACCTATCTTGTGCTACTTTCAAATTCTTCTTGATTACTTTCATTTATTGTTCCATTTCTGCCAACATGTCTGATCCAATCAACACCCTCTTAACTAAATCACTCCAACTGATAGGAGTATTGTAACTTCACCCATATAGTGCCTCAAATAGACTCATCCTCAAATATTCATGACACCTATTGTTGTAAGCGAACTCTACCAGTGGAAGATACTCTTCCCACTTTCATTGTTGATGCATCATGAACATCACCAACATGTCCTCAAAGATCTTGTTGACCCTCTCAGTTTGTCCATCAGTATGTGGATGATAAGTTGTACTGAAGGCCAACTTTGTGCCCAAACTTGCAAACAAATCCTTCCAAAACATAGAAGTGAAATTTAAATCCTTGTCTGACACAATATTTTTGGAACATCATGAAATCTAACCATATCTCTAAAGAATACCTGTGCTACATCGCTAGATGAGAATGTAGACTTCACTGGAATGAAATGTGCAACCTTCATCAACATGTCCATAAAAACCATCATGGAATCATGTGGTATCACTGTCCTTGGAAAACCTATGATAAATTCTATGGAAATGACTTCCCATTTCCACTTTGGAATCACAACCAATTGTAGCAGTCCACCTGGATGCTTACACTCTGCCTGTAGAAATTTTGAATAATCTGACACTTATTCACAGAGATTATCCTGATTATACACTATTTGCGGAATGCATGCATAATACATAACCTCCTCTATGTTGATCATCAATTTTGTGGAATTAAGAAACAATCACATGCGCACATTGAAGCATCAATCACACATATCAACACAGTATATCACGGGGAAAGCATGCATCTGAAAACCCCCAGCTATCTATATATTATATTGATTGAGAACATGTAACAATACACAGTACAATACTCCTCACAAGTACTCAGTACTATCTCCACCTGTTACACACAAGCTAGCTCAGATCTGAATCAATCACTGGCTCAAATCTCCTCCGCTACTTGCTTGCCTCCACTATGCAATCCTGCATGAGAATAGATGAGAATGGCTGATCCAAACTCGTATTTCCCTTGTGTAACACTATGCAATCTTCATTGTCAATCTCAATCCACTGATTGTGCAAATCACATGCACAACTATAGTCACAACTGACAGCTGTCTTGCCCTTTCACTCATCTCTAACACTTGTCTCCACTGAACTGTCCCTGCACTGAGTTAACTGATGTATTCTTTAGTTGATTTATGAGTTAATAATTAGTGAATTAATTAATAATTAATTCACACCACTCATCATTAGTCTATTTGTCAGTTAGACAAACTACAACTAGTTCAACTAAGTCAAACTGAACACAACTCCATCAACTCCTCATTCAACTCCACCAAACTCAATCACTTGAGTTGTAACTGAAGTCCTTCATGCAATAGCTCAAGTAACCCATAAGAAAAGAATATTTCCTTCTAGCATTTGCATGTGCCACATCTGTAGCTCGAATTGAAGTGCTCCAAGAGAATAAGATAGTGTTTATAGTCCAAATATTATTGAGAGTTAATAATATTTTATTGTTCTATTTTTAACCTGGCAGTCTAAAAATAGACTCTGCCCATATGTCTAGAAATAGAGGTCCATCTATTTTTACCAACATGAACAATCATCCAAAAATAGCATCCTGCAACTCATAGACCATGATCCATATGTCTAAAAATAGACTTTGCGCCAAAATAGCCTGCGGGCACACTTAATGAAGGCGACTTCTTTTCACTAAGCTCCATCATCTTATTGCATTTTCAACACACCCTCTAAACAAGATATGGATTATCTCCAACCCCTATCCTATAACTTTGGAATGTTCTGCATGCAACACATCTACCTAGTCCACTTGCTCCAACAACACTTGGAACAAAAACACGCCCAACTGACCCCTCTATTGGGCTAGGAACATACTCTGATGTTGAAGTTATACCTTCTACTGACAAGTGCTCCCTCTCTGACATCTGCATTACTGCAACATTTTCATGCATCTCACACCATTGCACACTTCTCTGTGCCACCTAGCATTATGCAAAACACTTGAGCCTCTCACATTGTTGTAGCCTGCTAGCTATGCACTGTCTTGGGATTCCCTGCACTGTCGCTCTCTCTGCTGCTCCATCCGCATCTATCTCTACCCAATCAATCAGTTCCTACTACTCCACATTGGGGCTCCTGTAGCAAGGTCTCATCCAAGAGGTTGGGTACCTCAAGGATCTTGCCCCTCCTCCTTGGGATGATCACTCTATATCACCCCACCTCCTACCTAGAGGTATGGTTGCATGTGATCCCTCAGCCCACCTGGCTCAAAGTTTCCCCCTACTGGAGTTCTCTGCATGAGTAGATGTTTCTACTCGATCTCCTCTCAGCTTCCCTAGTTGTGGTTGCTCCACAACCTCCTGAAACTGCTGCACCAATCATGGCTCCTCCACCATTGTCTGAGACTTCTTCTGGCTCTGCATGTTGAGAGGTAATATACCCTCCCTCTCAACCACAAAGTCTCCATCAGTTGCCTTGCGGTTCAAGGCTTTGCATGCATCTTGTACCTCAAGAGCATACCGGTTCTTGACCCGTGAACCAATCTGCTTCACCTGTCTAGTGATGATGTGTCTAAGGAAAACCTTTCCCTTACTGAAGACTACATCATAGCCTCTGTCTTCCAGCTTTGCGATCGACACCAAGTTTCTCTTCAGTCCTGGTACATACTTGACATCGGTCAAGGTAAAGCGAGATCCATGCTCCCTCTGAAAAATAACCGTGCCTACACCTGAGACACTATACTTCTCATTATTACCCATCTCTATGAGTATCTGGATATCTTTCTCCTCTAAAGTACTGAACAAACTCTTGTCATCAGTCATGTGGAAAGAAGCTCCACTATCAAGAAACCAACCACTTCCCGCCATGGATGAAACCATGCATGCGAAGAGTGTGAAATCCAACTCAAGCTATGAAGCAAGTGCCTCACCTTTAGATCCATCCCCGGATCCCTCCTTGGATTTCCTCCATGGTATTCCACCTGATCTCCTCTTGAACAAGATCCAACCAAAGTCTCTCCCATCCTGGCAATTTCTCCTGACCATTGACAGAGTCCTGATAGGAATGCCAACTATGAGTTTATCCTTGAGCGCCATTCCACCAGCTCAGAAATCAATTGCTTCCAATCTAAAATTCGTGAGAACAAAGTATTTCTCGTATAGAGATCGACTATATGGGCATTGACTGGATATATCACCTTCCAAAAGAAGGATGAATCCAGAGGCTACTTGGCCCGATTACAGACTCTGCCTGAAGAAATAAAATGTAAACACTTTCTGAATAATAGATATGATGATCAACTTCGCTCCGATATCATGTAGAACCTGTTCTACAAATCAGAGAGCTCTGATACCATGTAGAAATTTTGAATAATATGACACTTATTCATAGATATTATCCTAATTATACACTACTTGCGAAATCATGCATAATACATAACCTCCTCTACGTTGATCATCAATTTTGCGGAATTAAGAAACAATCGCATGCACACATTGAAGCATCAATCACACATATCAACACAGTATATCACGGGGAAAGCATGCAGCTGAAAACCCCCAACTATTCGTATATTATATTGATTGAGAACATGTAACAATACATAGTACCATACTCCTCAAGTACTCAGTACTATCTCCACCTGTTACACACAAACTAGCTCAGATTTGAATCAATCACTGGCTCAAATCTCCTTCGCTGGTTGCCTGCCTCCACTACGCAATCCTGCATAAGAATAGATGAGAATGGCTGATCCAAACTCGTATTTCCCTTGTGTAACACCACGCAATCCTCATTGGAAATCTCAATCCACTGATTGTGCAAATCACATGCACAACTATAGTCACAACTGATAGTTGTCTTGCCCTTTCACTCATCTCTAACACTTGTCTCCACCGAACTGTCCATGCATTGAGTTAACTGATGTATTCTTTAGTTGATTTATGAGTTAATAATTAGCGAATTAATTAATAATTAATTCACACCACTCATCATTAGTCTATTTGTCAGTTAGACTAACTATAACTAGTTCAACTAAGTCAAACTGAACACAACTCCATCAACTCCTCAATCAACTCCACCAAATTCAATCACTTGAGTTCTAACTGATGTCCTTCATGCAATAGCTCAACTAACCCATAAGAAAAGCATATTTCCTTTTGACAGTTGCATGGTGCCACATCCGTAGCTCGAACTGAAGTGCTCCAAGAGGATAAGATAATGTTTATAGTCCAAATATTATTAAGAGCTAATAATATTCGACTATTCTAGTTTTAGACTGGCAGTCTAAAAATAGACTCCGCCCATATGTCTAAAAATAGAATTCCATCTATTTTTACCAACATGACCAATCATAAATAGCATCCTGCAACTCATAGACCATGATCCAGATGTCTAAAAATAGACTTTGAGCCAAAAATAGCCTGCGGGCCCACTTAGTGAAGGTGACTTCTTTTCACTAAGCTCCATCATCTTGTTGCATTTTCAACACTCCCTCTAAAAAAGATATGGATTATATGCAACCCCTATCCTGTAACTCTGGAATGTTCTGCATGCAACACATCTGACCAGTCCACTTGCTCCAACAACACTTGGAACAAAAACACTCCCAACTGACCCTTCTATTGGGCTAGGAACATACTTTGATGCTGAAGCTCTACCTGTTGCTGACAAGTGCTCCCTCTCTGACATCCGCACTATTGCAACATATCCATGCATCTCGCACCATTGCACACCTCTCTATGCCACCTAGCACTGTGCAAAACACTTGTGCCTCTCGCATTGCGGCAGCCTGTTAGCTATGCGCTATCTTGGGATTCCCTGCACTGGCGCTCTCTCTACCGCTCCATCCGCATTTGTCTCTACCCAATCAGTCAGTTCCTGCTACTCCACATTGGGGCTCTTGTAGCAAGGTCTCATCCAAGAGGTTGGGTACCTCAAGGATCTTGCCCCTCCTCCTTGGGACGATCACTCTATATCGCCCCACCTCCTACCTGTAGGTATGGCTGTATGTGATCCCTATGCCCACCTGGCTCTAATGTTTCCCCTACTGGAGGTCTCTACATGAGTAGATGTCTCTACTCGATCTCCTCTCAGCTTCCCCAGTTGTGGTTGCTCCACAACCTCCTGAAGCTGCTGCACAAATCGTGGCTCCTCCACCATTGTCTGAGACTTCTTCTGGCTCTACGTGTTGAGAGGTAATATACCCTCCCTCTCAACCACCAAATCTCCATCAGTTGCCTTGCTGCTCAAGGCTTTGCATGCATCTTGAACCTCAAGAGCATACAGGTTCTTGACCCATGAACCAATCTACTTCACCTGTCTAGTGATGATGTGTCTAAGGAAAAACTTTCCCCCTCTGAAGACTACATCATAGCCTCTGTCTTCCAGCATCGCGATCGACACCAAGTTTCTCTTCAGTCCTAGTACATACTTGACATCGGTCAAGGTAAGGTGAGATCCATGCTCCCTCTGAAAAATAATCGTGCCTACACCTGAGACACTATACTTCTCATCATTACCCATCGCTATGAGTATCTGGAAATGTTTCTCCTACAAAGTACTAAACAAACTCTTGTCACCAGTCATGTGGAAAGAAGCTCCACTGTCAAGAAACCAACCACTTCCCACCATGGATGAAACCATGCATGCAAAGAGTGTGAAATCCAACTCAAACTATGAAGCAAGTGCCTCACCTTTAGATCCTTCCCCGAATCCCTTCTTGGATTTCCTCCGTGGACAATTTTCATCATAATGGCCCACCTCATGACGACAAAACATCGCACTTTCGATTTGTCAACCTTCTTCCCACCATTGGAAGAACTAGATTCGAAAGGAGAAACCTTCTCCTTCCCCTTCTTCACCTTACTCACTAAGGCACAGTTCTCCTCATCATGCATCTGGTGCTCCGTCTGATCTCCTCCTGCATCAAATCTGACCATATTCGTTCCTAATCTGGCAATTTCTCCCTTCCATTCACTGAGTCTTGGTAGCTATGCCAGCTCTTAGTAAGGCCAAGGAGTGCTAGACTCACCATATCCTCATCTGATGTCACAACCCCTACAATTGCAAGCTCATCCCTGCATGTGATGAGCTTGGTTAGATACATAGAGATCGTATCATCCCTTTCACACTTGATCTTTCGAAGTTTGTTCTTCAGTGCCAGCTTCCTCTGATCACTGCTATTCTGATATAAATCTTTCAATGTTTTCCACATTGCATGTAGAGTCTCCTTCCCATGGAGGCTCGATACAATGTGATCTCGCACTCCCTCCAAGAGAATTCTCCTAGGTCTAGCCACACACTTCCTCCGTTCCACCTGCACAGTCTTGTCAGTAGGCATAGGGATTTCTTTATCAATGAAATCCTTAAGGCCATTATCTTCCAAAACTACCTCCATGTGATCCTTCCAAGCTATATAGTTTGAGCTGCCACCAAGGGCATACTCAAGCCTCAAACCATAGAACGCCATCGATGAAATAGATGTGAAAAGAACTTGAGATCTATATCCCAAATAATAAACTTTGAATTTCTCCTGTTAGTATATTGTTCTTGCTTGATCACCTGTGCTTTGATACCATGTAGAATTTTGTAGAATTTTTCTACAAATCAGCTAGCTTTGATACCATGTAGAACTTTTTCTACAAATCAGGTAGCTCCGATACCATGTAGAAATTTCCCACCTGTAGATCACCTGGTAATGCAATGTACTAAAGCAAGAAACTTGATCTAATTCTACAAACAATTTAGTGGAAGAATAATCGAATTCATGAGCAACATCATGTAGAAACATGCATAACTAATCAAGAGAAATAATCACACATAACACAAGATATATCTAGGGGAAAGCACCAGCATAAAACCCTAGCCATGTATTATTAATCAAGTGGAAATCCTGTTCACAATACAAAAAGAATCAACTCTCAAGCTATCCTTCTCTCTCTGAAATCAGAAGATCCTGATGATCTTCAATCAGAAGATGAAAAAAATGGACTACCTAGGCCTCAATATATAGGCCACAAGTCCTCCAATCTTCTATAATAGATCCTTCTCCATGCAAGGAATACTTACTAGAAATATCCAAGCACCTGATAGTACATTGTCCCACATCTGATCTCAACTAGGTCTCTGACAGAACTGACATGCAACAATTATCCATGAGTGAATCCTCAGTTATCTAAAATAATAGTTGTCACATGCATGCAAGCATTAACAAACTATATTTTATCATTTTAACAACTTGTTAAAATAATCTAAGTGGACTTGACTAGTTAAAACTAAGTCAACCGATTCTCTCATTATAGAACTCATACTTATTCCCTCAATTAGTGGAGGAAATCAAAGATAAATTTCTCAATCAGTGGGACAACTCATGTGCATGCTCACAAAGACTTCAAATTTGAATTTCCTTAACTAATTAGCTCAACTGCATTAATTAATTAATATTTCCAACTGCTATTAAGACCAAAATTAATTTTACTTCCTATAGATAGACTAGGGACTGCTATAAATAGGAAGGGACCCAGAATTGTATTTCTAGAACTTTTTATTTTTAGCAGTTTCACCTCTCATCCAATGTGACCAATGACCTCACTGGCCAAACTGCTATTTTTAGCAGGTCTATTTTTAGCACATTCTAACTTTAACATTTCTTGTTGCACATTTTTTAACACCACGCAAATACCTAAAAACCCGCTTCACTTTTGTCCAATGATCCTTCCTTGGCTTTGACATAAACCTTCTCAATTCTCCCACTGCATGTGCAATGTCTGGTGTAGTACAAACCATTACATACATCAAGATACCAACTGCACTTACGTATGGAACACAAGACATGTACTCTTCTTCTTCTTGTGCCTTGGGACACTGTTAAATAGGTAACTTTACACATATAAGAATAGGAACCTTCACTAGTTTATTGTCTTGCATATTAAACCTCTATAGTATTGTCTTGACATACTTCCTTTGGTTTAACCAAAGCTTCCTCTTCACCTGATCTCATTTAATTTCCATGCCCAAAATATAGTTTGCAACACCAAGATCCTTCATGTCGAATTTGGAGGACAATTGGGTCTTCAAATCCTGGATAATTCCTTTGTCATTTCCAATCAACAACATATCATACACATAAAATACCATATAAATAACACGGCCACCAATTAATTTAAAATACACACAATGATTCACTTTTATTATGTTGAAGCCAAGTCCCCGTATATATATCAAATTTCTGATACCACATCCTTGATGACTATTTTAACCCATACAAAAACTTTTTTAACCTGCACACTAGTTCTTTCTTTCCCTTCACCACAAATCCTTCAGGTTGCTTCATGTAGAACTCTTCTTCCAGTTCCTCATGAAGAAATGTTGTCTTCACATCCATATGTTTTAAATCAAAATAAAAAGCGGCAACAACAACTAAAAATAATCTAATAGAAGCTACCTTAGAAACAAGAGAAAAGATATCACCAAAATCAATTCCTGACACTTGGGAATAACCTTTTTCTACTAACCAAGATTTGTATTTATCCACCTTGCCTTATGAATTCATCTTCTTATTAAACACCCATTTTCTTCCAATGGGTTTCCTTCCAACCAACAACTCCACTAGATCCCAAACCTCATTTTTGTCCAAAGATGCAATTTCATCAATCATGGACTCTTTCCACAGTTTTCCATCCTCTAAATCTACTACCTCCCTGATAGTTTTGGGATCATCATTAGTAATAGATAAAGCAAAGTTTGAGCATAAAGCATATGGGCTATACCTTTATGGTTTCCTTATTTCTTGAACCGATCTTCTCACAACTGGAGTTACGACTCTTCATCTTCAAATTCATGTTCTATTGTAGAGTCTGATTCTTCCTCCTTTAGCTCAAACTATATCTTCTCAGGTTCCTTTTGTAGGACTTCATTTTTGATAACATCTTTCACCTCTCTAAACACCACATCTCGGTTGCACACAACCTTCCTTGTTTCTAGTTTTCAAAGATTATAACCTTTTAAACCATCCATATGCCCAATAGAGATGCACTTTTAAGATTTACTATTCAACTTGGTTCTTTTTTGCTTTGGCACGTGTACATATGCATCACAGCCAAATACCCTCAAATGTGAAAGAGAGGGTTTCTTACCAGTCCATACCTCATGTGGAGTCTTATCGTCCAATGTTGATGAAGGTGATCTATTAACTAGGTAACATGCAATCTCTACCATCTCTACCCAGAAATCCTATCCTAACATGACACCACTTATCATGATTCTTTCCTTTTCCATCAATGTCCCGTTCATTCTTTTTGCAACTCCATTTTGAGGTGTGTATGGAGTAGTCTTCAAATTAACATATACCACTAGAACATAGGACCTTGTACATTTACTTTACATTTCTGATAACTTGCAAAGTGAACTTCCCTAATAAAGGGTGCTTATTATATTTTCATATTACAAGAATAATAATATTTAACTTTTCTTCAATTAAAACCAATACAATGTTTCAAATTTACAAAATTATATATAGAGAACTCTATATATCTATTTTTTCCATTCTTTAAATGAATATTTATAGATGTTAAAAGTTTAATAATTTATTAAATATGCCTATAAAATTATTAAAACAATTAAATTAATAATTTCAATCTTATAGTTGTTTGAGAAATATAATTTTTAATTATAAAATTTAATATAATTTGAAATTAGTACTTACTAATATTGAAAATGTAAATAACATATTAACATGGTAAAGGATAATATAATGTATAGGAGGAGGATAACTTTACTCAATTGTCCTCCAATTTATTTGAAATAATCTTAATTAGTCATATATTGGATGGTAAATTCATAGACATCAATCCATAGTAGGTATTAAAAAACTGGTTTAATAATACATCTCACATTACCAAGGTTACGAAAAACATAAAATTACCTAAATTATCGCTTTATTTTAAATTATTATTTTAATAATAATAATAATAATAATAAAATGAATTAATATATGAGTTAAACATATATAAATCTAAAAAAACAAGTAACAAGAAAAACATAGTAAAGCAACATTAAGTAATAAGAGCTAAATGAAACCTGTGGGCATGACAATTTTTTAATTAAATTGAAAAGTCAAAAAAGACATAATTACCTTTGAGACAAATTTCAACCCTCTGTCATGTCTACCACTAAAAATATTCCATGGAAGTTAAATCCCCACCATCCACCAAATAATTATTGAAAAATTAAATTAAAAATTTGAAAGTTGTATTCCAAAATAGACATGCCTATCCACACAATTTTATTTATTCTAATTTATTTATGTTAATATTATTTTAATATATAATATTGCTTCTATTAAATTGATCTTTTCTACAAATATTGGAGGAAACTTTTATCAAATGTTTATATCTATGTTTAAAATATTTCCTTGTTCCAAAAAACTCATACAAAATAAATATATTAAAATTTTATAACTACTAATTACATGTTATATATAATCATATAATATTGTAAATTCATAATTTTAGAATAATAACTATACATTATTCCCCAATGGGGGTGTTGAAAATTGGGTCACCGAAAAGGGGGAAGCTTGCCACCTGACTTCCTCTGCCAGGATTAAAGAGGGGGTATGGTGTAGCCTTCTCACCCATGCACTTGCACATTCCAGCAACTTCAACATTCAAGAACATTAAGATGCATACTCCATTTCCATCAGGTGTTCTTACACTCCTTGTTGTTGTCCCAAACTTCTTTTCTATATTACAGGAGGCTATTCATAGTAGGAAGTGGGATGTTTCCACTATGGCAATGGATTTTACGGCTCCTTGGTAAGTGAAGGCTTGTGTCCCTTGGCCTAGACCCCTAAAAAATCAACCTTTTAGAAAAGTGTTGAACTTGGTTCATGAGAAAGGTTGTAGGGAATGTTATTATGAGAATTCATGTCATCTTATTGATTTGTATGTGTAAAATCGAAGATTTTTAACAATTTTGCAAGTGAGAATAATATGTGTTTTGGGTAAAGGATCAATTTAATAAACACATAAAAGATTATTTTTATCTCAGTTTTGTAGAAAATAAAGAAGATGTCAGTACCATAACAACATACACAAGACAACAAATGAGGAAGGATTTCACCCCTCCTGGGCTACATCTCCTAGTCTGGCTTCCGATGTTGGGACTCTTTCATTATGCTCAAAAAACATTTCTTTACATCAAGTTACAGTGTTCAAAATGCTAAAACAATGGCTTCAATGGCTCCAGAACAGTAAAAAACCCCTAGTTGGGCTCTTTCTGCACTCACAAAGGTCAAAAACTGACTGAATTATGCTCCAATGAAGTTTTTTGCTAATTGTCCTATAATTCACACTTCCCTGCAATATGTTCTACAATTTACAACTTTTGCCACGTGGAGCGACAAATTTTCCTAGCACCAGCAATATTCCCACCGTACCAGGAGCAGATTTGCGAACCGTAATCATGGTCGGTCAGCCTTTATCCAGCTCAGAAGATGGCAAGTGGTCAAAGATCTATCGTTGATCTCGGAAGTGGTACATTTTCCCACCGTTTTGACTATGTGTTTGAATCAGGTTGAACATTGGTTTGATTATGGGTTGGGGTTAGCGGGAACCTTGCCCAAGATAGGTTCAGCTCCCTACCTGTATAACCTTTGAATATGGAAACAAATGTTACCCTTCACATGTGATCACCACGGTGTGTTAAATACCAAACCCAAACATTAACCTCCACTCTGACCTTGGATAAGGTTTTTTGATATGGTTGTCATGGTGTATATGATATGCCCATCATGTTAATACATTAGCACATAAACTTTGGGTTAACACATATTACAAATTTTTGAGGTCGGGGTCAGCTCTTGACCCTAGTTGGTGGACCGGGGTCAGGGGTTAACTCCGGTCCCCACCTCCGAACTCACAACAATTAAACTTCAAACAGAACCTTGGAACTATATAGGTTAGAAAATAATGCAACAAAGTTGGAAGAGGTCTTGGCTAGTCTATGAAAGGTCTGGTGTTTGATTCCCGGGGGGATGTTTGACCTCCATACAAAATTTTGGTTGGCCATGATGAGGCCACATGGTAGCCATTGATTGGCCCACATGACTCTCCCTCATTGGGTCACCACACCAAACTATGAACCAATAAAAATTCACCAAATCGAACCAACCACATTGTGCCAAGTGTTGACCAACCATTGGCCAATGCATGACCCAGTCAAGCTACCAATTGATGGCCCAGCCAGCGTATAGACTGTTGACTAGACATCCCTGCAACCCAAATTTCAATTTTTTTAGTTGTTTCGGAGAACGAACAGAACGTGATATCAGGAGCATCTGATATTGGTTTTGAGTGAAACAAGTTGTGTTGGATTCAAATCACTAAGATTTATCCAATCATATATGTTTCAAGAATTTTTGAGTACTTTTAATTTTGAGCACTAAACTGATCCCTTGGATCACTCCTCCCCATTAGAAGCTTTTGGACCTCCAAAATCTCTTTATCAATGAACAAATAGATGAGGGTACAACTTCCTCACCCTTCCAGTCTCAATCCACTGAAATTTTCTTGAATTTGTCACTTTGAGCTTCTCATGAAAGTACATCACTTTCCTTGATTTTGGAGTCTTGGACTTTCTGTCAACAATGACATATTTCTACAATTTTTCAAGATATGCAAAACATAAAACTGCCTTTGAAGGATTATGCACATTCCCTCCTTGGTCTTCAATCAATGGAAACTTAAACAATTTCAGGTTCCTTTCACCTTGAACACTATCGTCATGATGATGCTTAGCATGTCTAGCCTTGCGTTTGGCTTGAATCTTTACCAAATGTGATTGTCATTGCCATGCACCATCCTTCTTCAAAGCCAAAACTTTATGAAACCCACAAGAATTGTTTTTTAGAATCAATGCCCTCTTTGTCAAATTTCTTTTGCATTTTCTTTTTGACTCTTACACTCTCTAGCACTGGCATCTTATTTACACCAATGTTCATCAATGATGCATCCTGTTGCAAATTCACTTCATGCTGTTTACCTCTTTTTGGAGGCAACCTGTTATACTCCCGAAACATCTTATCGCATGAATTAGAAACCTCAATGAAATCAGATTTAAAATTTGATTCATATCCTTGAAAGGTTTTAGATTCATCAACATCTTCATGTTTGATCATTAACAATGCAAAATTCTGACTAGCATTAACAATTCTTTTCATTTGTCCCACATCTACAAGAGATGCATTAAAATTCTTGTTGTGTGCTCTAATAATGTACTCAGTCCCATTCTTGAACAAATGATATTTATTCTCATGGTGATGAAAAATGGTTCTCCTATCATAAAGATATGGGCTTCCCAAAAAAATACCACATATATCAATTGGAATTAAATCAAGCTCTACCTCATCTAAAACATTTGCAGTGATTGAAAAATTTCAGTTTACATATTTTTGTCACATGAAATTTTGCATTGTCACAATATACAACCTAGAGGATAAGGTTTAGGATGAGGAGTGGTTTTTAAATTCAACTTCTTGAGAATTTCTTCTAAGATAATATTTTATTTTGAACCACTTTCAAACAATGTATATATCTTGGTATGTTTTGAAATAACTCTAATATGGAAAAGCTCTTTTATTGTTTTTTCATCTTGAGTTTCATTGAGACAATTTGAAGGACAAGTACTTGCAATGTCCTTACCTTTCAAACCCATTGCTGTGATCTTTGTTTAATCTCTAGAATCATTACCTAAATCTTGTTGTGTACTTGCAGTTGTCTCATCTTTCTCTTTGTTTTTAAACTTTTTGGGTCTCGTTTCTAGATGAAGTTTGTAGCAATGATCTTTATCATGGCCTTTTTTGGAACAATGTTTACATGTAAGTTTTTCTTTATCCATCTTGATGGAAGAATTCTTCTTCCCTTTTCCTTTTAAATTATCCTTTATTTTTTCTCCAGACTCAAAGGAAATCTCAATAGTTTCTTCATAAACATTTTTCTCTCTTGCCTCTAGATGAGTTGACTGAACACAAACTTCATCTAGTTTTGTAGCGTTAAACATGAGAATGGTATGTCTCAAATAACTATGCAATCCTCCAATGTATTTGAGAAAAGTATCTTGTGAGGACAAATCTATACCCAAACTCAAAGCTCTTTTCCTAAATTCTTGAGTATAAGGTTGCACACTTTTCCCTTTAGCTTTCCTAAAGTTTTCCCAATCCATAATATCTTTTTGCATGTATGCTAATGGATGAAACTGACTTCTTATTGCAACAACAAAATCATTCCAAGAGGATAAAATCTTACCATGTTTACTCATGTCCTCTTGAGCTTTGCCTTCCCACCAAATTAGCGTTGCACCTTCCAATCTAATAGAAGAAAGTTGAATCTTGGTTTCATCATCTTTGCTTCTTTGTATCATGCAATGCACTTCAATGTGATGAATCCAATTATCCAATATATTTGCATTTACCTCTCCATTGTACATAGACAATTCAAACATAATGTCAAGCTTAAGCAAAGGAGTTTTAGCATGACCCCTCGGGGAATTGGATGTGTTTGTGAAAGGGTAGATGAATTTGAAAATGAGTATGAATATGAGGATGATGATGATGATGGAGGTGAAGGTAGTGGTTTGTCACCATTGCCTCCATTCCCTTTTGGAGGCTTGTCTTCTTTTCCTCCATCTCCTTTTGGAGGCTTGTCTCCTTTTCCTCCATCTCCTTTTGGAGGCTTTGAGATCTCTCCATATAGTCTGGAATTTCTCTCCTCTTAGAGAACCTTAACCATCTCAGACATCTCAAATAATTCTTTTATGAAAGTCTTCTTATCTTTAAACATCTCTTCAGGACCTTCTTCATTTGCCATGACTATTGAAGCTTGAGGTGTGTTTGTTCTCCTTGAAACAATTTGAGATCTTGGATACACAAGTTCTCCTTCTCCTATTTTGAGGTTCAACCTTGTAAGCATCAACAAACACTTGCAAACAAATCAAATATTCACAAAACCTTGTGCTCTGATACCAAAATCATTTGTATGTGTAAACTTGAAGATTTTTAACAATTTTACAAGTGAAAATTATATGTGTTTTGAGTAGAGGATCAATTTACTAAACACATAAAAGGTTATTTTTATCTCAGTTTTGCATAAAATAAAGAAGACAACAGTATCATAATATCATAGACAAGAGAACAAACGATGAAGGAGTTCACCCCTCCTAGGCTACATCTCTTGGTCTAACTTCCACTATTGGGCCTCTTTCATTATGCTAAAAAATATGTGTTTATGTCAAGTTCCAATGCTCAAAATGCTAAAACAATGTCTCCAATGGCTCCAAAACAGTCAAAAACCCCTAGCTGGGTTTTTTCTGCACTCAAAAAAGTCAAAAACTGACTGAGTTATGCTCCAATGAAATTTTCTGCTAACTACCCTACAATTCACACTTCCCTGAAATCTGTTCTAGAATTTCCACCTTTTCTGGACATGTGGAGAGACAAATTTCCCCTACGCCGGTGAGATTCCCGCTGCACCATGTGCAAATTATCGAACTGTTAATCGCACTTAGTCGGCATTTATTCGGCTAAAAAGGTGCCAAGTGGCAAAAGATCTACCATTGATCTAGGAAGTGGTACGTTTCCCCCCTAGTTTAACTGTGGGTTTAAATCATTGTTGAACGACAGTTTGATTATGGGTTGGGGTTAGCGGGAACCCTATCTGAGGTAGATTCCGCTCCCCAGCTGTATAACATTTGACTATGACAACAAGCATTACCCATCACATGTGATCACCGTGGCACATTAATTGCTGACCCCAAACATTAACCTCCACTCAGACCTTGAATAGGGTTTTGTGATATGGTTGCAATGGTGTATATGATATGCCCGCAGTGTTAATACATAGGCACACAAACTTTGGGTTAATGCATATTACAAAGTTGTGGGGCCGGGATTAGCCCCTCACCCTGGTTGGTGGATCAGGGTCGGGGGGTTAACCCCGGTCCCCACCTCCAAACCCACAATAATTAAACTTCAAATAGAACCTTGGAACTACATAGGTTAGGGACTAATGCAATGGAGTTAGTGGAGGTCTTGGATGGTCTACACAAGGTTCGATATTT
Organism: Pinus taeda; assembly: GCA_000404065.3. Taxonomy (NCBI): domain Eukaryota; kingdom Viridiplantae; phylum Streptophyta; class Pinopsida; order Pinales; family Pinaceae; genus Pinus; species Pinus taeda. The sequence goes on along the minus strand of APFE030939438.1, from coordinate 163,190 downwards.
GATTCCCTAGGGGTTGTTTGGCCTCCATACAAAATTTTGGTTGGCCATGAGGAGGCCACATGGCTCTCCCTCATTGGGCCAGCATACCAAACTCTAAACCAATACAAGTTCAACAAATCAAACCAATCATACTATGCCAAGTGTCGACCAACCATTAGCCGATGGAGGACCCAATCAACCTACCAAGTCATGGCCAATTCAGCGTACGGACTGCTGACTAGACATCTCTGCAACCCAAATTTCAATTTTTTTAGTTGTTTCCCAAAATGAACAGAACACAATATCAGGAGCATCTGATATCATTTTTGAATGAAACAAGTTGTGTTGGATTCAGATCGCTGAGATCTATCCACTCGTATAGGTTTCACGTATTTTTTTATCACAATGAATTTTGAGCACTAAACTGATCCCTTGGATCACCTATAAAGCAGTGAATTTCAAACTCAAAAACTTAGAGCCTGGTGGGTTGTTAATAACATGATCAATTATTATATTTCCAGTCTCTATAAGTTTTTCTGTTTGGTTTTCTATGCATGGTGGAATTTTATGTTTGGTGTAGAGGGTGTCTTGGTGGTGTTGAGAACAATTAGGGTCTTTTGGTTAGTTTTGTCTTCAATCCTTGCCTAGAGCTCCCCTGCAACCAAACCCTTTGTTGTTGCTATTCATCTCGTCCCTCGATAAGCTTGGGAATAGTTTCTAACCTCCCGCATATCCCTATTCTAGTTTAGTCTCACCTGGTTCATTGGTCCTCACCTCCTCTCTGGGTTTACCAAACTCGTGTCTTGTCTACTCTCGAACATCATGCCATGCTATAGGATGCACTCTTACTGAGGTTCTGGTGGCCTTGGTCCTTCAGACATGCCTCATGACTAGACTCAAGCTCCATCTACTATTGTTATTTTCCATTTTGCTACCCCATTTGAAATTCATTTAGAAATTCAACAATTGGAAGATTTAACCACCAATGTCGCAAAGCCTATTCTAATTTTGAAATTGAAAATGAAGTTGCTAATTAGGTCCTTAATCATGTCCACAATAGGGGACAACATAGTCAATAGCATAATTCTATCATGCTCCATTCGAAAATGAAGACACTCCTAGTTCAGGTGCTCAAAGAAAATATGATGACCACAATGAGATCATTGCATGCCTCAATGAAATCCAAAGCGTCCAATACCACCAATGTTGTTGTTTGGTCAGCCGTGATGATTACTTGGTGCATATTAAAGGTCACCTTTAGTGTGGTTAGAAGCCTCCAACAAGCTCAAGTGCATAGGACCTTGCCCTAGTAATGTCTTATGACAAATGATGATCACCAAGATCTCTTGGCTTATGTTTTGGCTTCATTTTTTATTTTTATTTTTCATAGTTAGATGCATGGTCAACTATAATTGGCATATGATATGTAGTAATTTTGACAATCCTTCTAGATCGTTTTTTAAACATAGGATAGCTAATACTGAACTTATATTTTTTAGGATTTTGATGGATGAGAAACTAGTCAACTACTTTCATTGTAGTTGATTTGGTTTCCCTCATGGTAGACCATGACAATGACGGAAAAACTTCGAAATTTATATGTTGATGCTTATGATTCCATAGAAAACCTTAATTAACAAAAAAATAATAACTATACATTATTAATATAATATAAAATATGTCTTATTAATGTAATAAAAATTCACATTGTATTTATATTAATATATAATGAAAAGATAAAAAATAATTGTAAATAAAATATCATATAAAATATAAAGTAAGTAATAATATAAAATATTTTATATTGAGTATTTTAAAGATGTTGAACATATATGAGTTGAATTTGTGGGGATTTTAATTAATTTGAAGTGTAAATATAAGTTAAGTATTTCCAAATATAAATATGATATATTATTATTAATTTCTATATAACACATTATTATTAAATTTTATATGTGCAACTCAACCATTATCAAGGACTTAATTCTTTGAAATTTTATTGATTTGTGAATTTCCAACTCCCTCATCATAATTTTTATTGAATTTTCAACTCACAAAGCACAGTTTTTCTTATATAACTCTTTATAATCCCATTTTTTCTCTAACACCTAATACTATATTCTTTATAACAACTAACATTATATTATTTTTCTTAGTTAAGGGTAGGAAGTGGTCCTAAGGTGCCTAGGATGGACTGAATGCTTGAGGTGGAACGAGTGTGCGGTGAACGAATGTGCTCGAATGTGGAATGAGTCGGCCTGAGACCGCATGAGCTCTTGCAGGAGATGGAACGGGCCGACCCACTCAAATTTGAGGGTTTTTTTTTAATTTATATTTTATTATTTTAATTCTTTATTTATTAATGTAATATTTATTTTATTAATATATTTATTATTGGAATAATTTATTTTTAATGTGATTTTTATTTTATATTTATCCAATATTTTGAATTCAATTTTGATATAAATCTATTAAATATATATATTTTTAAATGATAATAACTAAATTAATTTAAAAAATATTGTATCTTTCCACTTTAAAAAGGAGTTGTTTATAGTGCGATTTTTTGGAGTTTTTGGTGCCGGAATCTAGTGAAAATTTTGATGTGAAATCTTGATTTGTGTTATTTAAACTAGTTTTTTAATTGTTATATGGATTCAGCACCATGAAAAACCCCTAGGACACTTCTATTATGCAGGGTTTATCCATCAATCTTGTGATTTCAATGAATTCGGCCAGATTTTAGAGAAATTAGACCGAAAAAATCCACCAGAAAAACTTCCAAAAAACCTACTAAAGACAACTCCCTTAAAAAATACTTGCATTTAACCATTGTTAATCAATTTTTTTTATTAAAAAACTTCACATTAAAGTAAACCCAATTCTCTTTAAATATATTAATATCTACAAAAGTTATATTTCTCCACATGTTTACAAAACAAAAGTGCAACTTCCAAAAAAGCAACCATTAAGCCATCCCTATGTATTCACATTATTTATATCTCTATACACTTACCTTATCCCCTCTAAGATAAATAATACTCATCCTTATCTGAGCTTATATTATAAGAGTGGGTCTATGATAAATCCACACATTCACCATATATTTTTCTTTGACAATGGACATCCTTCTCCTCATTTCAATTAGTCTTATTATTCTTATCTCTATTCTCTATTCTCTTTTGTCGTATTATTTTTATTTTTATTTTCTTGGTTTGAATTCTTAGAACTATCTCTATGATGCATTTTTGGAATTATTAGGAAATCTTCTTAATAGTTTTTGATAGACTTATTTATAGACTTTTCTACAAAATTATTCTTTGATGTGTTTTGATTTCTTTATAAGATTATTTTTTTTGGATAGATTTTTATTTTTAGGTTTTTTTCTATTCATTATCACAAGAATTTGATGTAACATTTTGTTTGTTTTTTTTCTCCCTCTTATCTTAATACATTTCTTTTTGAGTTTACTAAAAGGAATGTGAAGGTATCTATCCATTATTCATTTTGTTTGAATCTTTTTCTTCGCAATCATCTAGCTCTCTAAAAATTGTCTCATTATTCAATTATAGATACCATTATTATTTAATTCATTATTTAAATCATTAACAATTTGTCTTAAATTTTGTATAACCAATATTAAAATATTAATCATATGAACAAATTACTTT
>APFE030939438.1:121298-158870 GCA_000404065.3 Pinus taeda | reverse complement strand
ATCATTTCATTTTTATTAATTATAAAAATAATTAATATATGAGTTAAGCATATATACATCTAAAAGAACAAGTAATAAGAGAAACATAGTAAAGAAGCATTAAATAATAAGAGCTAAATGAGATGGGTGGGCATGAATTTTTTTTAATTAAGTTAAAAAGTCAAAAATGGCATAATTACCTTGGAGACAAATTTCAACTCTCTATCATGACTACCACTAAAAATATTCCATGGAAGTTAAATCCTTGCCATCCACCAAATAATTATTGATAATTAAATTAAAAATTGAAAGCTCTATTCCAAAATAGACATGCCTATCCACATAATTTTTATTTATCTATTTATTTATTTTAATATATAATATTTTTTTAAATTGATCTTTTCTACAAATTCGGATGAAACTTTATCAAATGTTTATATCTAGTTAAAATATTCCTTGTTCAAAAACTCATACAAAATAAATTTTAAAATTTATAACTACATAACATGTTATACATATAATCATATAATATTATAAATACATAATTTTCTAACCTAATATTATGAAATAATAATAACTATACATTATTCTTCAATGGGGTGTTGAAAATTGGGTCACTGAAAAGGAGGAAGCTCACCACCTGACCGCCTCTGCTGGGATTAAAGAGGGGGTATGGTGTGGCCATATCACCCCATGCACTTGCACATGCCACCAACTTCAACATTCAAGAACATTAAGATGGCATACTCCATTTCCATCCGATGTTCTTAGACTCCTTGTTGTTGTCCCAATATTTTTTTCTATATTGCAGGAGCTTATTCCTAGTAGGAAGTGGGATATTTCCTCTACAACAATGGATTTTATGGCTCCTTGGTAAGTGAAGGCCTAAGTCCCTTGGCCTAGACCCCTACAACATCAACCTTTCATAAAAGTGTTGAACTTAGTTCATGAGAAAGGTTGTAGGGAATGTTATTCTTAGCATTTGTGTCGTGTTCTAGAGAAATGAACTTCAAAGTCAAAAACTTAGAGCCTGGTAGGTCGTCAACAACACGATAAATTATTTCATGTCTAGTCTTTATAAATTTTTCTGTTTGGTTTTCTTTGCATGGTGGAATTTTGTGTTTGGTGTAGAGGGTGGCTTGGTGGTTTTGATAAATATTGGGGTCTTTTTGTTAGTTTTGTCTTCAATTCTTACCTAGAGCTCCCCTGCAACCAAACCCTTTGTTTTTTCTATTTCATCCCATCCCCCGGTAAGCTTGGGAATAGTTTATAACCCCCCTCATGTCTCTATTCTAGTTTCGTCTCACTTGGTTCATTGGTCCTCACCTCCTCTAGGGGTTTAACAAACATGTGTCCTATCTACTCTCGAACGTCATGCCATGCTGGAGGATGCACTCTTACCGAGGGTATGGAGGTCTTGGTCCTTTAGACATGCCTCATGGCTAGACTCAAGCCCCATCTACTATTGTTATTTTCCATTCTACTATCCTATTTGGAATTCAAGAATAAATTCAACAATTGGAAGCTTTAACCACCAATGATCACAAAGTCTATTCTAACTTTGAAATTGAAAATCAAGTTGCTAAGTAGGTCCTTAATCCTACCCACACTAGGGGACAACATAGTCAATAGCTTAATTATATCATGCTTCATTGGAAAATGAAGGCACTCCTAGGGTAGGTGCTCAAATAAAATATGAGGACCACAATGAGATCATTGCATGCCTCAATGAAATCCAAAGCGCCCAATGCCACCAATGCTCTTGTTTGGTCATCCTTGGCGATTGTTTGGTGCATATTGAAGGTCACCTTCAGTGCGGCCAAAAACCTCCAACAAGCTCAAGTGCATAGGACCTGGCCCTAGTAACGTCTTATGACAAACGATGATCACCAAGATCTCTTTACTTATATTTTGGGTTCAGATTTTTTTTTTCATAGTTAGATGCATGGTAAACTAAAATTGGCATACGATATGGAATAATTTTGACAATCCTTCTAGATCATTTTTAAAACGTAAGATAGCTAGTACTAAACTTATATTTTTGAGGATTTTGATGGATGGTAAACTAGTTTTCTACCTTCATCGTAATTGATTTGGTTTCCCTCATGGTAGACCACGACAATGAGCAGAAAGAACTTTAAAAATTATATGTCAATGCTTATGATTCCATAGAAGACCTTAATTAACAAAAAAATAAAAAAATATAACTATACATTATTAATAATAAATAATGTACATTATTAATGCAATAAAAATCATTAAATCTATATTAATAATAAGGAAAAAAAATTAATTGTCCAATATATCAATAAAGATATAGTTAAAAGTATTATTAATATATTTATTTTATATTGAGATTTTTAAATATGTTGAATATATGAGTTGATAGTGTGGAAATTTTAATTAATTTGAAGTGTAAATATAGTTAAATACTTCCAAATAAATAGTAACATATTATTATTAATTTTAATTATACATATTTTATTATCAGATTTTATATATACAGACTCAACCATTATCAAAAACTTAATTCTTTGAAATTTTATTGATTATTGAATTTTCAACGCATTGAGCATAAATTTTTATTGAATATTAAATTTTCAATTTAGTGAGCACAATTTTTCTTATATAACTCTTTATAATCTCAATTTTCCCACTAACATTATCTTCCTTATAACACTTTAACATTATCTCTTTATCATGCCTAATATTCTGGTCATAATTCACTTAATTCATTATCTCTTTATCATGCCTAATATTCTGGTCATAATTCACTTAATTCATTATCTCTTTATCATGCCTAATATTATGGTCATAATTCACTTAATTTATTACTATTTATGATAATCATAATATTACTTTTCAAAACATTCCAAATTTTTTTTTCCCAACTCTTTAAATATTTTCTCATATATTATAATCAATAAAATTTGAATTAAATCTTATTAATTCGGAAACAAAAAAATCCTCACTGAACTTAAACATAATACTGATCTTCATCTTAGAATCAATTAATTCAAACACATTAAACTAATTCACTAAACTTAGCTCTCAAACTAAGGAATCAAAATATTTATTCACCATAATTCATTAATTAAACCTACCAACAATTTTGGTGGAATTCACTAATGTTAGGCATCAATTATGTTAAGCATCAATTAGGTCCACTGATGTGTTTGGAAAAGTTCTGCATTGACCAATACCTCAACCTTATCCTTTGAGAACTTAATGGCTCATACGTGATATGGATTGACAACTACACTTTATGGGGGAGAAGTCCAATGGCAACTATTGAGAAAAATCACCATCAATTAAAGTTGTTTGAAGCCATTGCTTCTAAACTATTCAATATGGACATTCATTGTATCACATATTCCTCACACGTGGCTTCCCTCAACCCACAAATCAATGGGAAATAGTTGCTCAAAATATGAAGACCACATGAAGTAATTTTGTCAAAATTATATCACATGAAAGGGACATGACAGTACTTACCACTTTTAGCGTATGTTTATGCATATATGTTGGATTTGATCATGGAATGCAAATTAAAGAAATAGGAGTGGGAATGCCATAAGTATGGAAGTTGAATATAAATAAAATAATGAATAAAATGTATTTAAAATATTATGGAATATACCTAATGTTTATATGATTGTGTAAAAAACAATATAGGATTAAGTGAAAAAAATATCAAATAGAAAATAAAATGGTTATATATAGATTATTTTCTTAATAGTAATAATTGTAAGGGTGATTTTGATCATGGAATGCTGAATGAAGAAATAAGATTTTGGCAATGTTATTAATGGGAGTAAATATAAGATGAAATAATCATAATTGAGTTTAAAATTATTATGGAATATATTAAATGTTTATATATTATGTAAAAAATAATAATAGGATTAAGGTGAAAAAAAATATGAAATATAAAATAAATGGTTTGTATGGGTGGTTCATATTTTATGTTATTATTTTATTTGTGGATTGCTTGAGTTATTAAAATATATATTTAGTTTATGAAGTGGATTGTTATGTAGTTGTTTGCTATTAATCGTTACCATTTTTGCATTTTGATGTTATAAATTTGGTGTACACAGTGGAATTACCAAACAAGGAAAATTTTTATGGTTTTGGAAATTTATCTTTAAGTTTAGAACTTGGCGAATTCCACTAGTCCGTTTATGGAATCTATAAATGTTTGGAGATTTTTTTCAAAATATTAATTTATAATATTTTTATATAGTCTTATTATTATTTTGGCTATTTTATGGTTAAAATATTTCACTCTTAAAATTTGGCGGAATCATTTTTACAAAAAAATGGAAATTAGCGAATCTTTTTTTGAAAGTTATAGAAAATTAGGCCCATGGCGCGAATATTAGCCCTAAAATTTTCCCTAATTGCAAAACTAATTGAGATTTCATAATTGATCTATATGATAGTTGAGAATGTTAACTATAAGTACATGTACACATATTGATGAAATGGGTTTATATTAGCATAGATTCATCTTAACTTTGTATTTATCCAACACTAAAAGGGATCAAATTCCTCAATGTGCAAACCTTTTTTAGAGTGCAAAAGTTGAGGAGAAGTTTGCACCTTAAGGGATTTGATTTCTCTCATGCTTGATAGATCTAAAGTTAATATGGATTTAGGTTGGTTCTAGTTGTAAGCAAAAATGTCAAACTTTTAGATGATTATCATTATTGTATATGTTTTAGATGGATTTGATTTTTTGAAATATTTTAAGTATCATCTATAATCTAAATGATAATTGAAGACTAAGGTGAAGAGGAACAAAGAAACAATGTTCAATGATGAAGAAGATAAAGAATAAGAAAACAATATGGTGCATATAATAAAGAGTCAAAGATTAAACAATGATCAATCTCATATCTTCATTAACTTTTGATATGCTACTAGATTTCCCATTTTTCATATAAATCATATGAGAAATAAATTTGACTTTGAATATTGTTCAAATATTTAACTTGATATATTGCAATGAAAGTCATACATTTTCTCTCTAGCTTTCAGACATTAAAAGTTGCTTTCTTGAATCTCATATGTTCCTCACTATTTACATTATTTTGTATCATTTTTGTTTTAATGTAGTGTATATATCAATGCATTCTATATAGGTCTTACTATTATAATGGTTTTGCGACATCATAATATGTTAATTAATAATAAAATACAATAATAAAACTTAAAACATGGTTAATAATTATTATAAATAAATATAAAATTAATTAAAAATATAAATATAAATATAAAAATTTAAAGTCGACCTCATCTCCTTGAAAAAAAATATCTTAACACTATTTATCTCCTCAATGAGCTCTTCTTTCTATCATAATTCAGCAATTGTCCTGATGATAGATCCCTGTTGGGATTTGAAACGTTGACATGTATGAATATTACTGTGGATACTCCGAGACTCAACTTAAAAGAAATGAACCACAAATGCTTGAAATCCAAAATCATAATATGTATTGTGAATCTTGTGTACACTTTATTATTGTTAAAGTTATTTCAATTGATAATTCACACTATCTTGCTATTAAAATCAATGAACCAAATCAAATTTATTGGTATCCTTACTTCAATTAATGCACTAAATAGCTTTTCAATGTATTATTACTAAAAGTAATGAACCCTATTGTTTTACATTGAATCATCACTGAAATTGATGTAACTACTTGATCATGCTAAATCATTTTCATTGTATCATCTTTGCAATCATTGCACCCTATTGTTGTATCCTGTATCATTATGGATAAATGGAACTACTTGATGCCTATGCATTATATCATTAATCAAATTAATATAGTTACTTGATTTGTATAACTCATTGCTTTAAGAAATGATGGCTTATTTATTTATTTTTTATGCATTTTCCATTAAATTACTCACTAAACCAAAATAATAGAATTCTCATCTGTGAAACAAATCTTAAATTAATATTTTTGGTCTCTACATGATATAAAATTAGATATTACTTTGTATTGATGTGTTTGGTTCGCTCATGAAATGTGGAATTATTTGCCAACTTCATTGCAAAGATGTTGTCAATTAGAAGAGGAGTACAATTCACTTATTTTTCTTTTCAATATTCAAGTATTTTTCGAAGCCAGCCAATTTCCCTTGTTGCTTCTACACCTATCATGTACTTTTCTTCTAATACAGAATTGGCTAGAACTAGCTATTTGAGTAACTTCTAAGCTATAATTGTTTATACATGACTCATAAGATAACTTGAATTATATACTCTATTTTATTTATCCCCATCAAATTCTGAATCAAGATGTCCATTCAAGTTGAATTCATCTACCTGGGAATATTTGAGTCCAAAGTCTTGAGTTCTCTTTAACTTTTTTTTTTATATAATTTTTTTGTAGCAAAGCAATGTCCTTCACAAAGATTTTACATAAACTTGAAAATCACCCCAACAACAAATGACATATTTGGTCTAGTGTTGGCAAGGTATATAAGACTTTCCGAAAATTATTTGTACTTGGTTTCATCCTAAACTTCATTCCATTCTTTAGACATGAGCTTCAAATTTTATTCCATTGGAATAGAAAGAGGCTTAAATTTAGCCATGCCAAACCTATTAAAAAATTCTTCAATGTATTTCTTTTGGGAGATGAATATGTACTTTGAATGTTGATTCACTTCAATACCTAGGTAGTAGTGAAGGGGTCCGAAAGGGGTCAAAATTGTTATTCAACTCTTTATTATAGATGTAATATAGGTTTCATTGTTCCCAATCATCAATAGATCATCTACATACACCACAATATATACAATAGTTTTTCCAACTTTCTTGATGAATAGAGTTGCATCATCAAGATTAAAGTTATTGAAGTTCAATTTTGGAATATGCTTAGTTAACTTTTCATAATAGGGCTCATGATGTTTGCTTTAATTCATAAAAGGATTTGACGAGTTTGCATACTTTGAGTTCATGTACCTTCACAACAAAAACTTCTGGTTGAGATACAAAGACATTATGTTTCAAGTCTTCATTCAAGAAAGTAATCTTCACATCCTTTTGATGGAATTTCTACCAACTCTACAATGCCAAGGCAAAGAGTGCATTATGTAGTATAAAATAAGGGAATCTAGGTAGTTTAAGCTTGTTGGTGCCAAGCCATGAAGGTTTGAGACTTGATTTATCTGCAAAATACATAATTCCATATGCATTGTCATTATAATCTTTAGAGAAGACTATTCATAAGGTCATGTGTCATGTTTCAACTATGTCAATCAACCATGCATATCTCTAAGAAGAAAATGAAGTATTAAACAAATATTCAGTTACTCCAATATTACAATGGACAACAATGTAATGAGTGGAATCAGGGGCTTTACCTTTCATTGGATTTAGTGTTGTACTTCTATTTTCTTTCTTATCTTGATTTTATTTGATATTATCCTAGGGAATTCTACATGTTGATGCATCATTTCCATTTCTTCTACAATGAATGCAATGAAGATCAAGTCTCTCACCTTGATTACGTTTAACCTATTTCTTTTGAACCTCTTTCTTCCATGTCCTCTTTTATTGTTTTATCTTCTAGAATAATCATGTGACTGATTCTTCCTTTCAAAGAAAGGAATATGGTCTCTCCATTAGGATGATCTATTGTCTTCCTCTTTCCAAAGGCATTCTCACATCCTACAACTTTTCCACCAAATAGTAAAATGTAATAGGCTTCAATTAATCACTAACTTGCAGGGATTCAAGGTAGTGAGAGTATGTAGGTTAAAGATCCTTGATGGATTCTATGAGAGGAATATTTATCTTTTCTATAGTGGAATATATGTCATGCATGATGAATTTTATAATCCAAGGCCATGAGATTATCATCCTTCAAATATATGTTGATGACCTTAATCAATAGTTGTATTAGTTCTAGTTTTGAATGCAAGTCACATAAGTCCTTTAACTTCTTTAAAGCATAATAAGAATCTATAATTGAGACAATATGATGGCTCAACGATTCACTTAGTGATGCAACAATCAGGTCATAATATTATTATCTTTTTTTGTTCATATGGATGACTCCTTATCTAATGTTGGTTTCTTAGGTCTACTGCCTCCTCTCTTTTTCCAATGACTTTTTCTCCTTCATAGATATGATTCCACAAATAATTGAAAAGGAGTGCATTATTTTATCTTTTTGGACCACTCTTGGTATTTCTCTTTTCCAATGGGAACTACGCCAATAATGGAGACGAGTGAATACATTTTTACCAAATTTCTAAGCTATGGCATTAGTAATATTCCATACACAAGAATAAACAAGAGCATTAGTAATACATTAGCACAACCTTAACAAAACTAGTCAAGGAAGTATCTCTCCCTTTAAATAAGATGTGTTTCTCAATCTTTCAAAACTATACAAAACTAGGTCTTATTTTTTCCCTATTATAACCACATGTGAACTATTATTACCATTATTAACTTCTTTCATTATAATTGGGAATCAGGATATGTGATTTCACTACACTTGAGAGATTGCAACATAAACGATGGTGATCTTATCATCCTTCCATCTAGATAAGGTGATGGTCAATATGTTTCTCCACCCCGTGAGAAAACTGATTATTTCCACCATTCAGAGATGAAACTCAAAATACCTTATGTCAATCAAAATTTAGGATTTGGAGTATTGGATTATAACCTATCTACTGTAGAAATTTACAAAATTTTGCTATATTGGTACCATAATCACTATATTGAGAAAATTTCCACTTCTTGGTTAGAAATAATACCAAAATCACTATATTGAGTAGAATACAATTCTTGGTTGGTTATCATACCAATATCACTATATTGAGTGTCATGTAGTTCTTGGTTGGTTATCATAGTGCTCACGCCATAACATATAGTGTTGTTTAAGAGAGACCATAAGAACGTGAATAAAGTAGGCAATATTGTTCCAAATCACCATGTAATGGAGGTTTTGAAAAGTTTAATGGCCACATACCATGTAGACAAATGTATACTAGTCTTCTACAACAATATGTGAAGAAGGAATTGCTTGATGAGGATATCATTAAATTTGTGAAGCTCGAACCTCCATATCAACAACAACATTAGGGCTGCAGATTCTTAGAGAAGAGGGTAGGAACTAGCATAAGAATCATACCATGTTGGTGAAGAGAAAGGGTAGGAATTGACACAAGCATAAATAAAGGATTTGACCCCTTTTCGTGCCGCAACTGTCTATAGGTGCCTTAAAGCATCTTGTTGCTTTCTTCACCATAAAACCAATGCTAATATTGACAACTATTATCTTTTCCCACATACAGTGCCACATATCTCAAAAATATATAGAGGGAAGGCTAAACCTTAGGAAAGAGTAACACATGCTACCAAAATCATAGTGAGAAAAAGTGTTTTTGGACACCACAAAAAGGATAAATAGATAGAGAGGGAATAATGAAATTCACTAACTTTTCTTTGATACCATGTTAAGGTCATGGAAGCTAAATAAAGAATGATAAATATATAGAGAAAGAATAATAGAGCTAACCAAATTTTTTTATTATATCATGTTAACGTCAGTTTTAACTTCGTTTATTTCTTTCATAAAAATAAGCTATATATTAATACAAGAAATTAACCATTAGTTTCATATTTCAAAATCCCCATAATACTTCTTATCCACCCATAACTCTTTATATATCGTTACAATTTTATTTATAAGAATATTTACATATTTTACTTCTAAATATTCAAAACAAACACTATTCTTAACAAAATTTTATAATCACAATTTACACTAAAATAATCATAATTATTTATTTTTCTATATTTTTTTTGAATTTATTCTTACACACATATTATTATTTTGTTCCTTATATAATTTATATATTATATAATCTTAATACTATTTACTTTAGAATACAATGATGTAAGATTTAATCCATCACATCATTGTGGTAGGTTGTCCACTAAAATTTGCATAAAAATGTTTTCCGTTCATTGTTAAAAAACCATGCCCGGGGTGATCATACTTAAATTAATTTTTTTAAAGGCGATTATTATTTAGTATTAAATTATTTAATTAAATATGGAATATTATAAATAAATTTTAAATTTGAGTATAGTGATTATTTTAATGTTTATTTTTTAATCATAATGATATTATTATTATGTAATAATCAAAGTTTTGCTAGCTCACTATTGTGATTTGCTATAAGGGAAACCAAATTGATGGCAATGAGGGATACTGTCTTAGAGATCTAATATCAAAATTTTTCAAACTAGATTCTGTTTTAGCTAGTTGTCTAATAAAACACTTTTTGAGAAGTCTGACAAAATAACAACCTAACAACTTTCGGTTATACTAGCCATACATCTAACTAATAAAATACAATTTTGAAACTAAAACTTCGACCAAAATCTCTTAACAATCATCATTTCTTAGAGGGAATAATTAGGGATGGGTCCTATGCATTGGAACCTATTGGAGGTTTAAGACCACACTAGAGATGGCCCTAAATATGCACCAATTGTGCATCAAGGCTAACCAAGTAGGAACATTGGTGGCATTGGAATCTCTAAATTTCATTGAGGAATGTAATGTTCTCATTGCAATCCTCACATCTCTCTTTTGCACTCGACCCATGAGTGTATTCATCTTCCAATGAAGAGTAATATAATTAGAATATAGACTTTTCCTTCCCTTGGTGTGACCAAGATCAGACACCTACTTAGAAACTCTAGTTTGGATTTTTGAGTCAGAATAGGTTTGCTAATTAATAGTGGTTAAGGCTTCAAATTAACGAATATCAGCCTAGATTTCAAGGGGGTTGGAGGAATGTAAGAGGGTAGTGGTAGATTGGGTTTGCATTGGGATCGAACCCTTCTTGAAGGGACATTACCTGTAGATCCTTGTTGGGATCTCATTCTCTAATGTGGCATGACAATGAATATAAGGCCAGCTATAGAAAGAAACAACCCCTAGAGGAGGAGAAAGACAATAGTAGAAACAATACTCAACCAGTGAAAAGTCGAGAAAATGATTAAGGATTGGACTCAAACAAGCAGAGGGACAAAGTGAGGCAACATACGTTGAGAAGGCAAAGCCAGGGGTAGGCATTAGGCTTGGATTAAAGACCAAATAAACCATAGTAGTCATGAACTTTCTAATGCCATCAGGTCTCCTTATATACCAAGCACTAAATGCCGTCATGCAAAAAGAAATGAAATCATACCCTAAAAATTATTCGACATAATAAATGTTACCTATTTCGTGGAAGCCCATCGGGCTTGGATAAGCAACATTCAGGTCCCTTTTTTCTCTTATACTACATGAATTCTTGGTTGAATTCCTTTGGTAGCTTCATCCTTACACCTGGTGCCAATTCCTATAGAGTTAAAATTGTTGACAAAGTCCACTTTTAGGGGACCAAGACATTCAATGCCTAGTAAACCATAAATTTTGGAACCATAATGGAAATGACACCCCTACAGCGAGGATTCTCAGCTTGCACAACAAAAAAACTTGGGGCCACAACATGGACTTTGCGAGCTCCCAATGAAGCTTAAGTTTTCTATCATAGTGTTGTATACAATTGAGGCGGTTGGGATGTGTGAGTGCATGGAGTGGGATGGCCATGTTACACCCCCTTTTTAATGCAAGGAGAGGCAGCAAGATAGTAAGCCTCCCCCACTTATATCACTGATTTTTTATCCAACATACCTGTTGGGGATTTTTTTTTTTTTTTTTTTTTTTTTTTTTTTTTTTAATTTAATTATATTTTAATTTTACTTTTACATTTTTTATTATATATTTTTTCTTATTTGAATATACAATTATTGGTAAGGAAATATTTGCTTAAAAACATATTTGAGTGTGAGGGTGAAGGGAAATAATATGAAAATCATATTATTATATCTCTCTATCCCATATGAAGGATGGGGTTGAGATAATATGCAAATCATATTGTTACCTTCCCCCCCACTCCTTATGAGGGATGAGAGTGAGATAATATGAAAATCATATTAATAATGTGATATGTATATTGGAGTGGGGGTAGGGAGAGATAATACGCAAAAGATATTAATAATATGATTTGCATATTATCTCATCCCAACCCATTATTAATTATGATTAATATATTATCTCTCCCCAACCCTATGAAGGGTGGCGGTGGGTGGATAAAATATGAAAATCTCTTTTAGGGGGGGTGTATGTGGGGGAGATAATATGAAAATCATGTTTTAAGGGGTGGGGGTATGTGGGGGAGATAATAGGAAAATCATCTTTTAAGGGGTGGGGGTATGTGGGTGAGATAATAGGAAAATCATCTTTTAAGGGGTGGGGGTATGTGGGGGAGATAATATGAAAATCATGTTACTATTAATACGATTTTCATATTACCTTCTCCAATCCCCAACCCCTTAAATAATAAGATTTTGCATATTATCTCCCCCCTAACCATTACACAATATGATTTGCGGGTGGGGGGACGATAATATGAAAATCATATTATTATTAATATGATTTGCATATTACCTTCCCCAAACCCCCACACTTTAAATAATATGATTTTTCATATTATCTCCCCTAGCCCTTACACAATATGATTTGTGGGTGGGGGGAAAGATAATGTGAAAAATCACATTATTCAAGGGGTCAAGGTTTGGGAGAGGTAATATGTAAAAAATATTAATGATAATATGATTTGTATATTTCTTTCCCTCATGATCTGTAATCTGTCATGGATATTCCATTGGACTGTTGGTCACAACAGATCTCATAAAGTTATACTTAAAAAATCCAAAATCTACTCTATTACAATTTTTTATCTCTTTATATTTATAGATCTATAGATTACTATTAATAGCGTATGCATGCAAATTAACATTATGCAGAAAATAGAGAATGGAGAAATAAAATATCACAATAACACATGATATGACTTGAAAAACCCTTTCAGGAAAAAACCCCAGCTGGAAGGTGAGGTCACTTCGCTCTCTTTCTCTGAATGGAAATATGGCTATGAGTATAAAGAAGTATGGCTTGTGGCCCATGAGCTACTACAATGCACAAATACTCTTTATGTGCTCTATATCCTATCCTTCTTGGCAATTTTTCTTAGATGTGGAATAAATGCACTTGAAAGATTGGAACCATTTTTCCTCCAAGTGGCTCGGTTATAACACAAACTGATTTTCTACTAGTGGTTAGGTTTAACTAACTCAAATATCAACCAAAGTTACAATATAGAATATTCTAGAGTCTTTTTCATCATAACAATATGGCTAGTCCCTTTTCCATGAATAATGGGGGCTGACATGGCATCCTCTAAAATTATGGTGGTGAAAATAGGAAGGCCAAATTTTGAGTCGCATAACTTTTGCATATAGACTTCGATTAACATGATTCTTACGTTGTTGGAAAGGTATTTGTGTGTAGAATAGGTAAAGAAGGCACAATGCCATAGCAACAAATTTTTACCCACACAAAAAATAATTTGATGCCTCAAAATGCTCCGAGAAGGTCTCAAACCCCGTTTTGTCAATATGGGCTCTACTAGTAAAAATAGTCTTGTGAGATGATTCCTCCATATTTTCCACTCTCAAAGTATCAATATGGATGAAAAACAATATAATGATCCAATTTGGGTCACCCCACCCTCATAAGGGGTGGGATTAATAAATATTACATATTATCTCTTCCTAGGCACAAATCATATTGTTCAAGGGGTGAGGGTGGTAAGGATAGAATATACAAAATCATATTATTTAAAGGGTGGAGTTTTGGGGGATGATAATATGCAAATCATATTAGTAATATGATTTGCATATTATGATATATTTATTTAAGTAAAATTTGCATAAAATTGTTTTTTGTTCATTGTTAGAAAGCATATTTGAGTAATATTAGAGGGTGATTTATATATTTTATTAAGATGATTTATTTACTTAGTTATTTAATTGATTAATATTAAATTATTCAAATAAATATTATCTGGAAAATTGATTTAAAATAATTTATATTTAAGTATTATTTATGTATGTTTTTTTTTATCATTGAATATAGTTATTATTTTTTAATGTTTTTTATTAAATATATTTTGAGTATAGTTACTATTTTTAAATATTTTTTAAAATTATAAATTAGTTATTTTAATTTTAATTGATCTAATATATAGTTTTTCAAATTTGAATACAAAATTGTTAGTAAAGAAATATTTTCTTAAACACATAATTGATGGTGAGGGGAGATAATATGCAAATCATTTTAATAATATGATTTGCATATTATCTCCCTCCACCCACAAATTATATTATGTGAAGGCTAGGGGGGGATAATATTCATAATCATATTATTTAAGGGGTGGAGGTTTGGGAGAGATAATATGAAAATCATATTAATAATAATATGGTTTGCATATTACATTCACTCCACCTTCGTAGAGGGTGAGATTAATGAGTTTTACATATTATTTTCGAGTTGCCCACAAATCAAATTGTTTAAAGGTTGGGGGTTGGCAGGGAGATAATATGAAAAATCATATTGTTTAAGGGCTGAGGGTGGTATGAGGATAATATGAAAAATTATATTATTTAAGGGGTTGGGGTTGGGAGAAGATAATAATAATAATAATTGCACATTATCTCCCTTCTACCCTTTATAGGGGGTGGGGGTGGTCGGGGAGGTAATATGAAAATCATATTATGACTATGATCAATATGTTAACTCCCACCCACCCTGATCCTCAAGCAATATGATTTGTATATTATCTCCACCCACTATCCCCCTTATAATGATTTGTATATACCTTATGTAAATAGGGTGGGGAAAGGGGATAATATGCAAATTATATCATTATTATTAATATTATTTGCATACTATCTTCCCCTAACCCTCGAGATTTAAATGATACGATGTTTCATATTATCTCCCTTCCAACCCACCCCTAAAAAAAATTTATTTGTGGGTGGAAGGAAAATGTTATGAAAATCATATTAATTCCACCCCTATGAGGTTTGGGGGAGATAGTATGCAAATCATATTAATCCCATCCCCTGTAATATGTTTTATTCAATATTTCATGAAACTGTCACTCTCATGTACTGCAAATATCTCTTATTTTTGTTTTATTATAAGTTCAATTTTTATATTAACATAAAATAGATTTACATTTCATTTATATGTTCAACTTCTCAAATAGCTATGGTTTTCAGATTGGAAACTAGACCAAATCTAGTAGTACTCAAGACCTTGAAAACTAGCAGGGCATGCTTAGTGAGATAGATGTCCCTAATACACAAGTTTGCCTTGATATCCATAAGCATAACAACAACTAAAGCATGAAAAACCATTGAATTAGATAGTTGTTAATTATAACATACACAATAAAGACATTAAAGCAAGTTGGTAGTTGCAGGGCACTCAATATTTCTTGGGAGATGTGGCTCTCTGGTGCGAAGAATAACTACATCCATGTGTTCCATACGCTCATCCATAAGTTGAGTGTAAGTCCCTCATGTACAGGAGAAGCTCGCCTTGCTTTCAGTTCACTTGAACATAACTTTTCACAAGAGATTCTCGATGTGCCAATAGAGGTCATTGGTGAGAAGGTATTGATTTTTCAGACCTCAAGCAGTGAGAATTCCCAAGATCATGGATATAATACAATATTGAAGCCATGAATTATGAATTGGAAATACTTTCCCATTCTTCAGTGACCTCCTATTAAATGTCTTCAATTTCATGTTGAAAGCCCAAAGGATTGTGTTAGCAATATCTATTTGCAGAGGCATGGGCTCTAGAATGAGCCTGGGCACTACTGATAGTGTTATAGCTACTAGCTCCCGTCATAGAACATGCCTATTTGTGGGGGCATTGAAAAAGGTAGAATGTGATCACAACATAGATAAGAGGAAGAATAAATATAGCTAGGCAAGGTGGCGAGGAAATTACCACAATAGTTGCAAATGATGAAAGTCTAGGTGAATTTAAGAGAATCAGGATGAACCAAAAATGAGACTAGAGATATATGAGAGGAAAATAGTACCAAAAGGATAATTAGGTCTAATCTACACGTAATGAGATAGAGACCTAAAGAACGAGAAAAATAATACCTAGGAAAAACCATATACGAGAGGCAGGAAAAATCTAGTCACGAGTGGTGAGAGGAGGAGGCAACCAGGTATGAGGAGTGAAACTCAACCCCAATGAACCCCCATAATTGACATAATATGCTTGTAACAACTTGATAGCTAAGATGTGAATAATTCTCTGAACTGAAATGATTGGGGATAAGAAGAAGGAACTAGGCTAGGAGGGACCGATCCTTCCTTTTGCTGAGAAAAAGCAAGGAGGTGAAAAGTTGCCTTTAGACACTAATAGTCCCCATGTTGGCTTTGTAACTTGCTATTCATGAGAGCACAAATCAATGAATAAAATTGAGAGCTTCCCCTTTTAATCATATTATCTTTCATGAGATGCCTTGGTGTTGGCAACACCATAAATGGCGGCCTCCAAACCATCTAGGATATTTATTACACAATTAAGCATAAAGCACCTAAGTCTCAACAGATTAGACCGTGCATAAAATAAATTCAATGGAAGGAGAGGGTGTTCCAAATAGGACTATGTTCAATACCATATCACTTCCCGAATTTTCATAAAGATGCAACTCATTGTTAACCCGTATCAACATGTGTGCATCCCAAATCGCCCCACCCGAAAAAAAATATAAATATACACATTATTTAAATATATATTAAATATAATAATTAAATAAATCACATAATATTATTTAATTTAATTTTATTAATTTATTAATAAACAAAATATTAAAATTATTAATAAAAATTATATAATTACATTTTTAATTGAAGTTAATTTAAAAAAAACACTTTAATGCATGGTTCTCTATGATGGAAAATCATTTATTCATACTTAGAAGTACTCTAAAATTATTATTTTTCTACCTGAAATGAAATGCACATAAATGTAAAATGCAAGTCATAAATGTCCAAAAATATCTTCCTGTTGACAGATACTTTTAAATATAAGTCAAGATTCTACCATATCTTGTATGTATCTAGTTACTTATATCTCTAGGATTTCACAAAGAGACATATTTGTTTTTGCATTGTTTAATATTTTGACTTTAAAATTTAGATATTATAAATATATATTATAAAAAGAGTGTTTTCTTTCATCAATTTTATTCACAACAACATCATCCTCATACTAATTTTATTCGCAACAACATCATCCTCATTAATAATATAGATTCTCATCCTAATGGGTTGTTGAAGCATGAACATGAAAATTATTAAAGTGCACACATCGAAGGCTATTATATCACTTGTTGATTTGACATTACTTTTTCTTTTATATCTCTTGTTGATTTGACATAACTTTTTCTTTTGTATTAATTTTTTTTAATAATGTTTAATATATATTAACTCCTTTCCTCTTTTCTATGTAATTTTTGGATTGAAAAACTTAAATTAATGTAAGTGTTTTAATTAAAAAAATTAAGTTAATGTAAGTTTTTGATGAATATAAATTTTAATACTTTTGCTCAGTTGACATCTGCACTTTGATATTGTTATTGTAGTAAGTGCTCGTTATTGTCTGACTGTCTTATTCTTCCATTAGTATACTATTTATTCTTTTCTCACCTCTCATTGATGGTTTGTGTTGTACGTGTCATTGAGATAGATATATTACAATCAAGATAGAACTAAGGACAATAATGGTTAAGAAAAAAGGGGTTGTGTTCTAAAAAAACTATTAACAAGTGAATTCTACATTGCTTATGTTGTAGAACATA
Organism: Pinus taeda; assembly: GCA_000404065.3. Classification (NCBI taxonomy): domain Eukaryota; kingdom Viridiplantae; phylum Streptophyta; class Pinopsida; order Pinales; family Pinaceae; genus Pinus; species Pinus taeda. Next base: position 141,059 of record APFE030939438.1, on the reverse strand, counting down.
TAATTTTTTATGTAGAACATATCTATAACAAACCACCCCACTTTCTCCTTGTTATTTTATAATTCAATTCCATTTACGTGGTTAGGGAAATGGGAATCTATATATATATATATATATATCATCTTCATCCTAATACCCTAGTAGTCCCTACCTGTGTCCATTCAATGTGTTGGTGCATAGATTGTTCCCATATAAAAAAAATTGAGCACACATTCACTGAGGACTATAAGGTCTTCCCGCTCTAGGTGTAACTGCTGATCCTCAACACACCACAGGGGGTAACCCTATAATATATTTATCGAATTTTCAATATGCAAAAAAGTATAAGATCATATACGAGTGCTTAAGTCATAGTAGCTGATAGTGGCATTCACAGGTGAAAAGAAATCATTTAATGATATATAATTATGAAGGAAGGTTTCCAACGATCAAGATAATGATAATGAAATATGGCGATAATAAAAAGATGGGATTAAAAGAGTGTAACTATAAAGCTAGAGAAAAATAAAAACTGTGGTTTTAATACAAGGCCACACTCATGTTATACTGAAGCATGTGTAGCATGTACAAGCATGCTCATTCTATTCTATGATAAATAGCAGTTAGTATTATATAAGGGACTGCTACTTAAACAAGAATGGAACAAAGAGATTTTAGAGGGCGACATACACTATACAAAAGATGGAAAGTTATCAACATAACAATAAAACATCCATAGTTGCAATCATTGTGAAACATGAATTATATAATGAAAGACTAACATTCAATCGCGCATAATCCAGGACAATTCATTTAGTAATTTTGTTGATAATATTTATACCATAACAGAAAGCTAAAGAATTAAAGCATAAACGGGGTCAAACCCCAGATTTAATTGGCAGTAATTGTAACTCAGGTTAACACATGAAACATTAACTAAAAAGAAAAATCGCAAGGAACAACCTTCAAAATTAATAATGAAAGTTGTGTATCATGTACAAGCAGTTTTCAATATCTGTCAAGTCTCTTTCACACTATCAACAACCCCCCCCCATAATGGGAAACAAGGTTCTTAAATAGTGACTATCATGATAACTATTAAAATAATTGTTTTCGACCATAAACATGGAAATAAAATAATTAAAATAAAGTAAGACACAATAATGAAATAATTTAGATATGATGTCGCCTTGCATAGGTGGGACTGACTTGGCTACCTGAGATTATGAGGCAAGTTGTTGCACTGTCACATTGCATCTGAGTCGACTTCTCACTTTAACCAATTTGTCCCAATTATCAACTGACATCCAAGGCACACTCTTGAATTTCGTAATTGCCACCACCAGTCGAGATTTGATTTGGTATTTAGTGGCAAGAAGGCTTTGCTTGATTCTGCTCACCCCAGCTAAAATAGTAAAATCCCTACAGAGTGCATTGAAAAAAGTGGTAGAGTTAATTGACTCCTCTCATAACATGGCTAAACAACCTAGATCTTTTTCTGTTGTCTTTAACTAATCAGAGAACCTTTGCAAGATCACCACAGTTCTCTTCATTCCAGATTGAGGGAACTCCAAATCTTCCCATATAATTCCATTCTCTTCTAAAATTGTTTATCTTCTTAATCACTTTATTAAATTCATCTCGCGTGGCTTGCATGACGACTTGTTTCTCCGTCATCATATATAAAGAGACAATAAAATCATCCTTAGGTGGCAGTTTGAGTTCTGAGAAGGCTGATTCTTCAAAGGTATTGATCAAATCAATTATACCATCAAGATCCTCCATTGTTTTCTATAACACCTCACTTGTATACCTTTCTTCTAGGCTGACATTTTGTATAAGTCCCTTTTCACATTGGGCAAGGATTTTTACATATGCATTGATTGCAACTATCTCCTGCCATGCCTGTCTCCATATTTCTTCCTTTTCTTCTATTAATGCTTTCTTTCCGGTGATTGTAACACGAGCGACTTCCTTGAGATTATTTATTTGATTGATTATGTCTCTAAGGGTAGCTTGGATCTGCCCGGTCTCTTGGTTTTTCTACCCTATGACTAACTGAGTGATTTTGATATGTAATAATTTATGATCCTCTGATTCAGTCCTCTAGGTAGAGTCTAGAGATTTACTGATCTCTACTTTATAATCCTCGAGGAGCTTCAAGTGACATTCCTCTTTCTCTTTTAATTATGCTTTGATTGCCTATAACTATTCAACAACCTTTTTATGTTATTCTTCCTTAAGCCATATGGCAGTTTTTGTTTCTTGATGGAAACACTCATCTTCTTCTTTTCTTTCTAATGCTTGTATTAGGACATGGGGATCGTGGTCTGGGATCTTCAATACTCCATGCAGAATTCTTATTTGTTTATCCTTTTCTTTAAGTAATTTTTTCAAGGGGGTAGTGTCTTTAGGATGCCCAGATTGTCAAATGACAATCTCTTCTAGTTCCTTTATTTGATTTGCTTTGGTAGATAGGGCCACACGGGTTGTATTCAACTATTCATAAACCTTTTCCAACATAGCTTGCACCTTTCTGTTCCCTACTGTAGAGTCAAGGATTCTGTGGGCCATATCTCACCCACTTGTCTGTGTATATTAATCACATCCATGTCTGACATTGTTTCCAAGTTTATGGCCAACGAAGATGTTCTAGATCCAACCACTTGTTGGTTGTCTCTTGTCTCGGGTTGCAACATTGTAAGATTCAAGGTGTTCATCTCGAAGTCAATCATTGATACGAAGTAGGTCCCAGTCACAGGTAGTATCTCCTGAAGTGCTGAGGTGTCCACTAACAGGGATTGTTTGGGAATAGTAGTCAATTCCTTTCCAAACATTTTTCCTTTCTTCTGCTTGGTAAATGCATGTTGGATATCCATGGCTTGAGCTCTAGAATATTTTAGTTGTATCTCCCTCAAGGTTTGTCTGATTTTGGTGCCCAATTGCTCGATCTATTGATCAAAATAATTTGTTTCCACATCGGCCTCCTTTGGGCTGACACGCTGAACAAGCCTGAACTGAGTTAATTCGTTAGTCTTTCACTTCCTCTGGGGGAGAGTAGCACATGAAACCAAAGTTTTTGCTTCTTCTACTAGTTCCTGAACTAGTGAATGGATAGAATGAGTTGGTACAAATGTGTCACTCATTGTAATGGACAATACTAGTTATGAGTCTTCTTCCTATAGTATGGGAAATTCGCCACCTTCTCCAATTCAGGTCTACTTTCATGCACATAAGATGATAGTCTAGCTTTTTTCTTAAGCTGGGAAATAATGTCGAGTGGGTCGTATTGCCAACAGTCTTCCTGCGTATAACCAAAAGAATACATTTCTTTTTCCAAGGCATCAATTGCATTTTTATTTCTAGAAATTAGAGTAGATATATCATATGGGTAATTGAACAATGCACCTTTCTTTTTAGACACGAAATGAAACTCATTTAACACAATTTTTTGTCTTAATACCTCATAAGAAAAAAATAAAGACGTTACATACTTGGGAAGTTGAGTCAGTTGATTATCAAACACATACAACCTTATCATAGTATAATCTGGGAATAAAAACCAGTTGTCAATGATCTCTTATTCATTTAGTCTTAACACTTTAATCTGCTTATCTGATATTCAACTCACTTTGGCTTGAGTAATTTTAACCCTTAAAGGATAAGCGAAACAATCAATGTATTGAGAATAAGCCAAAGGGACATGCCAGGGATATATGACATCAGACCAACGAAAAACTACCTTTTCTCTGACTTCGAATCTGTGTTATTTAATATAATTCCAGAAGCGAGGAAGTTTCTAGGATAATTATATAAAATCAAATAGACAAGTGATCCATATTTATATAGGAACACAATAAAGTACATAAATAACCATAAACATAGAGATGTAATAGAAATAATACTACATTCCATTAATGTAAAATACTGAAATATGCTTACAAACAGAAATTGAAATAAACCAGCTAAAGCAATGGTAGCTTATCTCTAAGAAGAGATGTGGCATCTACATGCATCTGAATTGTGTTATAATGAGACTCAAAGGCCTATTTATTGTTTAGAAACAATGGAAAACCCTTAGAATCCAAAAACCTAACCCTAGGAGATGAAACGCCAAACTATGGGCCCCGTTTCAGGTAAATTGGTACATCAACTTCCCGGGGTCATAACTTTGGCATATGATCTTAGTTTGACGTGCACAATAGCTCGTTAGAAAGATCTATCTGAGGATCTATCCATGGATGCATGTTTCTCCTAGATTTCCCAAAAAATGTTGTTTAGGGCCTCAAAACGGCTCCGAAAGTTCTGGACCTGAAAAACTACTAAAAATAGTAAATTGTGCTATAGTTAAGGAAACTGAAAAACTAAAAGAGACAGTTGTGGGGTTCCAAGTGGGATAAGTGGGTGGCCACCAACATCCACCTAGATCATTCCTCCCCCCTAGGAAGCAATGGTCCTCATTACGTTGAGTTCCTCCATGAGATGAAGAAACTTCTGCTGAACTTGGTCCTTAGTGAGTTGTTCTACAACCTTTGATGTGCCTAGTAATGGTGGGAAGCTTGGTCGAGGACAATCCATATTGAACACTCGATGCAAACGAAGTAATGCGGGAATTATGTTCTCAAAATAATTGTTTCCCACAACCTCGGTAATGGTGTAAGAACCATATTGGAGTGGTCTGAACTTCTGATGGGCTCTTGTAAGGCGTTCTTTCTGCAGATGCAATCAGACTTTGTCGCCCATTGGAAACTTGTGTGGTACCTAATGTTGATCATGTTGCTGCTTGTACTTGGCATTTTCTAGAATAGAAAGATGATATATTGACCCGTTAGGTAGAGGTTCTCTAGGAGTCAGATCGAATGAATGCTTGACCTGATAGTGCAACATTGTCCTTGTGGGTGAGGAGAAGATGTTCCTATCTGCTTTCATGACCGTATCCATCGCTGTTGCTACTGCATGGAGGAACCCTTTGCGGGGGTCATGGATGTGGCAATGGTCTTCCCCTTACTTTGGGAGTGAACTAGACAAAAAATAAATTTTCTAGTCTGGGAAATGAGCTTACTACATTTCTTAGCAGTGATCAAAGAGGAGGCGGTAGGTGGGGCTACCTCTGGTATCCTATATAATGACTTACCCAAAGAAATAATAACAGCTCAAGGCCTTGAATCATACACATCATGTCACCTCCATAAATAAGGTTTTCCTAATAGTACATCACAAACATCAAGAGGTGCAACATCACACAATACGTCATCTGTGAAGGGCTTGATGCTGTAGGAAAGGCGACACTATTGGTGGACTCAGAGATCTCATCCTTGGTGAAGCCACCCAATACTGTACGGCTGCAGTTGTGGTGTAGTCGGTAGGCCCAACTTCTTCACGACCTTTGCTGAAATGAGGTTATTTTGGCTCCCACTGTCAACAATGAATTGCAGTGGAAAACCCTTCACCCACATCTGTGAGTGGAAAAGATGCTCCCCCTCCTCTGGATCATCGATCTCATTCTTATGGATCTTGACGATGGAAACAGTGGCATTGGGATCTGTGTTAATGATTTGGTTCCCTTTGCCATTCCCCTTATCGAGTTCTAACTTAGGGTCGGAACATGCATTTGATTCTGAAGCCTTCAACTCGGCCACCAGCGACTGCTTGGTCCGACACTCACTTGTGTTGTGAGTGGGGCTCTTGTGGAACTCATACCACTTTCATGTGTCCTTATTCGACTTCATCGTGTTGTTATTTTCTTGCAACTTCGACGGGTTGTCTTGGGTCACCCTGCCTTGGCTTTGTCCTTTGGTCTTCAGATTCACAGATCCAAAGTCTCGCTTCTTTTGTTTAAACTTCTGCTTGATCTTGACAGCATATCGGTATGTCGTGTTGAGCAAGGAGATGTTTAGGAACTCCATATTGTCTTGGATGTGTAGGCAGCCATGGTGTTTGAGTACCAAATGCAGCTCAAAATCCTTGATACCCAACTTTGTGCGAAGGGTATGAAAAATGTTTGTGAACTTCGGCACATCTTGGTCCCTTCCCTGCCGCAGCGTGGTCCACTTTATGTATTTGTCCTCATAGCTTTTGAATAGGGTAGTACTGCTCCTTAATGGCGTCCTAGAATGAATTCCAAGTGGGTGCAGCTGAAAATAGTGAGCTTGTATTTTCATCCTTCTGCTCGTAGTAGGTTTCCCACTAGTCCTTGACGTGGGGGGTTGCTTTGAGAAGAGAAAAAAATAATATTTTCCCGACTAGAAAAATCATGAACAGAAAAATACCCTTCTAAAAGATTTAACCATTTATCTATGCAATCTGCATCTATCTGACTCTTGAATATGGGGATTTCAAAGTTAACTTGTACCTTAAAGGGTGTGGCATTTCTAGAGTAGCTATTGGAAGTCGATGCGTCACCTCTAGGTAGCCTCCGAAGGATCTAGGCGAAGTTGTCCATCATCGCATTCCTTTGTCACTCGAGGGATTCTTCGAGCAAGATTTTGTTAGGATCTCCTGCGCCCTCATCTTTCTTTTCATCTGCCATGGGAGGCCATTGGGATTTGCGAGGCTGGTCTTGCAAAGGTTCAACCAATTCAAGCCCGAACTCCTTATATCTAGACCTCGTTGGGGACATGCAAAGAAAGACAGAGAAAGAGAAGACCACTCTGATACCATTGATCTGGATTTATACAAGAACACAATAAAGTACATAAATAACCATAAACATAGATATGCATCGGAAATAATAATTCATTTCATTAACATAAAATATTGAAATATTCTTACGAACATAAATGGAAATAAACCAGCCAGGGCAATGGTAGCTTATCTCTAAGAAGAGAGGTGGCAGCTAAATGCCTTTGAACTATGTTACAATGAGGCTTGAAGGCCTATTTATTGTTGAGAAATAATGGAAAACCATAAACACCCAAAAGCCTAACCCTAGGAGATGAAACGCCAAACTATGGGCCTCGTTTCGAGTAAATTGGTACATCAACTTCCTGGGGTTGTAACTTTGGCATATGATCTCCGTTTGACGTGCAAAATAGCTCGTTAGAAAGACCTATCCAAGGAATACAACTTTTGGAAGAGTAAAATCAGTCCATGGATGCATGTTGCTCCCTGATTTCCCAAAAAACGTCGCTTAGGGACTCAAAATAGCGCCGGAAGTTTAGGACCCGAAAAAACTGTTAAAAATAGTAAACTGTGCTACAATTAAGGAAACTGAAAAACTGAAAGAGACAGTTGTGGGGGTCCAAGTGGGATAAGTGGATGGACACCAACATCCACCTAGATCAACAAGATATGAGAAATGTTGAAATGAGCAGAAAGGAAGGATGGTAGATAAATCCACAATGAGGTTGAGAGCTATATACTTAGGAAAATTAATGGTTTGTCGGCCAGGCTTAAGCACAACAAGATGAATTTCTAGGAAGAGAGATTCATCCACCATAGAATCGTCCACCTTAGAATCATCCATGAGACCAAAAAGGACTAAGAAGAGAGATGTTAAAGTCTGGTAAAAGGGTTTTAATAAAGTAGTTTGGATGGGAACATCTAGTTTTAGCTCAGGGTCAAGGTTTTCAAAAAGTGTTCTGAGGAATTCGAGCTTCTCCTCCTCAATCCATGTAATGAATTTCTTTTCTAAACCCATATCTGATATGTCTATTCCCTGAGCTAGGATGCCTAGAATTTTCACAATCATATTTTCATCAACCTTTAAAAAAAAAGAATGGCTATGATTAAAGTATATCACCTATTGTTCTAGTTCCCAATTTTCAACTAATAATAATATGGAATCTGTTTCGAAATGGACTAGTGGAAGTATTGCATGCAAGACTTTGATCTTAGGAAAGCAATGGTCATCATTTGAAGTAGTTGTTGATGAGGAGAGGGTCCTCTTTAAGGTAAGGATACTGGTGAGGCACACCTTGGTGTCCTGTACTCCCACCAACTCATTCGCTAGGGGTTCTTTCCCCACCATCTCAGCCATAACAACTCAAATGAAAAAGGTTACTATGGCAGTCAAAGAGGGGAGGATAAATAACCACTCAGAAGTGAATAAATTTGAATTCAAAGTGGGCGTGGTAGCCTTACGATTTTGTCGGAATCATAGCCAAATTCGAGCAGATGGCACATAGAGAGCGAAAACAACGAGCATAATGGGAGAAGATGGCAATGTTTACACTTAATAACGGCTTAAGACATGCATTAATGTAGAGGAAACATGGAAGATTTCCATAGGTCGGGCCACCAACCATGACGGGCAGGACCCACTCATCACGTGAAATAAAAGTGTTAACCAATGCGCAAGTAGAAATGAGAGGACTATTGATTTGATCATAATCAACGATGATCATGCCATTGGGTCTATAGAGGTGATCTAATGGGCAGAAAACTTTATTTACGATAACGCTCAACAACCGTTGGATTGTGGGGGTATCCAGTAGTCTAGGTACATTGGGAAAAAGTAAGGCACTTATTGCGTGCGCTCTTTGAATGAGACCTCATCTTTAGAACTTAAACAAAATAATTCCAAGGGTGACTAGGCCAAAAAAGTGCAAGAGGTTTAAACATGCCATGAATTTAAAATACGTTATTCACCATCAAGTTTGAAAATGCGAGTGTGACGATGGAATGTCAATCTATGACCAACATCAGATTCCCTCCTCCATCTTGTTGAACCATTAAGGAGATCACTAGCTAACTTTATAAAAGTTATCAAATCATATTACTTGTAAAAATTTTATAGGGGGAATTTTTCCCCAAAATTGGCTCCATCTGGGGATGGATTTCCCTCACAGGAAGCCAAGGATGTGGGCCAACTACCTTATCCATTGGGCTATGGAATCAGTGCTAAAGTGTAGCAACGATCCCTCAACTAGACCCCTTCGTACTGATATGGCATGGGGGAAGATATTCGTGATGCTATGGGTTAAAGGTGGATGTTAATGTAGAGGTGATAAGAGTTAATTAAAGGCTAAAGTAACACCATCGGAGTAAATGTAATTATCCATCGTCTAACTGAGATTTGAAAAGCTAAGTGCGACAAGAAAGGACAAGAGCCATGTTTGCTGCATGTATCAGCCATTCAAGACGCAGGGAGAACTTACATTATAAAATGGACCAAATAATGCATTTGGTGACCCATTTGGAAAAGTGCCTTTTAAGCATAATTGAGTATGTTGCTGAGGACATACAAGGGGGTTAAAAGTATTCGTCCACACGACTTGGCAGGAAGCACCCACCAGGTTGGTTCATCAAAGCTGGAGGTTGTATCATTCAAGTTTCAGATAGCGAGTCTTAAGAGAGAAGTTAGCTCAATCTTGGTCGTAAAGGATTTCTTAATTACAACATTTTGTATATTTTTCATATATGAACCATAAAACCTAAAGGCCTCTTGTGTATTGAACACACGAGACATATGGTTAGGCTTTTCCTTTAAGTATCAAACTTATGGAATATAATGTTTTACTTCTCATCTTTACATATTGATACTTTACACTTATTTTATTTATGAACTGGTAAAGAATAACTTGAGAAGCAAGGGCCTGTAAATTTTGTTTCTACCTTTTAACTTTATATATGTCGTAAAAACATGTTATATTTAATTTTGTTGTTTAAACATGTTCGTCCTTTTAACAATAAATGAATATAAAGCATGCTGATTGAATTAAAATATGCCAAGGGTTGCTTGGTAACTATCCATAAATGGGCATTAAGTGTTATACAATGAAATGCAAACTTTATAGAAAAATAAAGAAAACCCGGGAGGATTACAATCTCATAAGATTCTATATTGCTTCCATGCGAGGAAAAATTTCCTGCAGGTGACTGTCAAACTGCAATTTAATAGATATAAGGATGAAAAATGAGCACATAGGCTTTAGGGAAACCTTAAATGTCAGTTTCCTTTGAACATCACTCCGCTACTAGCTAGCGTTCATAGCCCCGATGGAGTCATTTATTATTATTCCATACAATCACAGTTCCATCATCTTCAAGTAGTGGCTTTCATTGATTTTCCTTTATGACATGGTGGGAAGGGCCACACTGGAAATTTCCATTTGCCACTAATTTCACTTTGCTACCAACTAGCATTCATAGCCTCGTTGGAGTCATCAACATACCCTGCCATGTTGAGAAATGGCAACAAGAAATTCTAGTTTAATTTGTCCTTGAATTAAACTGTGAATTAAAATAGAATTCTTTTCTCATAGAAATTTGAAAATAATTAATTAAGTTTAATTAACTTAATTAATTTAGGAAATTCGAATTGGAAGTATTTTAGAAGACATGTATATGTTCTCCCTAACTTATTGGAGTTAAGGATGAGTTATGAATGAGTTGTCCTTAGTTAACTCAGTTTATTGAGTTAAGTCCAGTTAAATTAGTTCTAATCAGTTTCAAGAACTAATAGTGAGTAAATAGTCAGATGGGACACTAGTGACCTAATTAGTGTTACTCTAGTTAACTGAAGATTCCACCAATAGAAATGCATGCATGTCTATTCTAAGAAAGACCCGATTGAGACTAGAGTGCAGGGATAGTGTACTATTTGTTTTAGATTTTTCTTAGTTGCACTGACAGTGCATGCATTCAGGAATTGATCCTTGAGGGATTGCATTATTTTTAGAGGCTTTATTTCCCTTTAAATAAAAGCTATTATTCATACAAATTGTAGGTTTTAACCCCGTACATAAATTACCTACACACTAATTCTAATAAATAGAAAATAAATAATGGCGAGAGAATAACAGATAAAACAAATATACACAGAGATTTCCCCTGGATCCCAAAACTGGGACTACCAGATTGATTTTTCATTATGTTTGTTTCAATGTTACAATACATATATATACATGCCAATGCATCCATAAACCCCAGTCCATTAACCTTGGATTAGAACATAACTGTAGTTCCCTTGACCGGGTCTACAAAATTCCATGGACCGAAAACCATCGCTCTCAAAACCATGTGCGAAAACCATGCACAAAACCATAGGTAAGTCTTCCCACCTAATATAGGGTCCAAAAAAAATTTCTCGGGGCGTTGCCCCAAACCCGGTAGAGGGGGGCTACCACCCCCCTCAAATGTCCTGTACAAGTAGGGCTCCACCCCCTCTCTAACCCCCTTGGTTTAACTACTGGGGCTAGTCGTGGAAGGAATATACACAACCCAACATTCTCCCACTTGTTGTTTTCTTTCCACACTGGGCCACATGAGAGCTTAGTCATTGATCCAACCCTACAATGCCCATTGTTTCTCTACACCAAGAGAACTTCTTAGAGCTCACAAACTTTGTCAATGCATTTGCAGTATTCTTCAATGTGTCCACCTTTACTAGCAACACCTTTTTGTCTTCTACCATATCCCTCACAAAGTGATACTGAACATCAATGTGCTTTGTCTTTGAATGATAAGCAGGGTTCTTTGCCAAGAAAATTGCACTTTGGCTATCGTAGTCTATCCTTATAGTTCGTTGTACTAACCCCATACTTGAACACAATCTTTGTAACTAAACTGCTTCCTTTCTTGCATGAGTGGTTGCCATGTATTTTGCCTTTATGGTGGACAGTGCCACTTACAAATTGTCTCCTACTCATCCAACTGACTACACCTCCAAATAGGTTGAACACATACCGACTTGTAGATCTTCTCTAATCTATATATCCAGCCCAGTCTGCATTAACAAAGCCACGGATGTCCAAAAATCTATCCAATCCTAGTCTTCCTTGGTAGCATAAACCATAATCACTAGTGCCATGCAAATACCTAAAAACCCACTTCATCGTTGTCCAATGCTCCTTCCTTGGTTTTGACATAAACCTGCTCAATACTCCCACTACATGTGCAATGTCTAGTCTAGTACAAACCATTGCATACATTAGGCTACCGACTGCACTTGCATATGGAACATGAGACATGTCCTCTTCCTCTTCTTGTGTTTTGGGACACTGTTCAATAGATAAATTTACACCTACAGGAATAGGAACCTTCACTAGTTTACTATCCTGCATATTAAACCTCTGCAGTATTGTCTCAACATACTTCCTCTGTTTTAATTTAACACAACCCAACAAGAATTACACATTGGAATAGATACTTGGAGAGCTTGTGAATTGGCTAAGATTTCGCCTTGAGCTTTCTTATGAGTTGGAGATTGAATTTGTTGAGTGATGGGATTGTTCTAGAGAGAACAATCATTGTAATTTCATCTTGATTTTCCGGATTAATACAAAACAGATAGTGGGGTTTTGAGTTGTGGCTTTCCCCAGATATTTATTGTGTTATGTGCCTTTGATTCTCTTCCTCTATTGATTATTTTTTTCTTGATGTTTATGGGCTTCCCCTGTAAAGAGTAGAAGTAGATTCTTGTCTCTTGTTTTAGTAGATTACATGAGCTTGTGAATCTATAGGTTTTTCTACATGGTATCGGAGCAAGATTGTTTTTTGGGCTGAGAGTTTGCAGAGAATATCTGAGAATTTATGCGAAAATTTTTCAGAAACAAATTACAAATCTAGATTCCTTGGGAAAATATACCCAAATTCAAAAAAAAATCAGCCGAATCAGAGTTCAGGTGAGGGAGATATCATTGATTTAAAATAAGATCTCTATAGGAGATTTCAAAGTTTTGAGTTTTTGGGTTACAGGTGAAAGTTGAATTTGCATACATACTTCAAGATCGGTAGATGGCGTTCCATGGGTTGAGGCTTGAGTATGCCTTGGAACGAAGCTCAAATTTTATAGCCTGGAGGGACAGGATGGAGGCAGTGCTAGAAGATAATGGCTTGAAGGAATTCATTGATCAAGAAGTCCCCGAGCCAGCAACTACAAATGCATAGAGCTTGGCTGAATGGAAGAAGTGTGTGGCAAAGGCAAGGAGGATAATCCTTGAGGGAGTTCGAGACCACATTGTCTTGAGTCTCCATGGCAAGGAAACTCCACATGCTATGTGGAAAACATTGACAGACTTGTATCAAAATAGCAGTGATCAAAGGAATTTGGCACTGAAGGATAAACTTCGTAAAATCAAGATGGAGAAAGGCTGGAAGAAGTCCAAGGAGAAGTCCTGAGGAGGAGTGGCTAGTGAGGCTTTGGCCTCCCAATTCGAATTGGACTTTTCCCTCATTGCATGCATGGTGTATTCAATGATGGGAAGTGTCTAGTACTTTGACAGTGGAGCTTCATTCCACATGACTAGCAACAAGGAGTTATTCAATGACCTGGAGGAGAAGGATCTCTAGATGCATATTGAGTTGGGTGATGATGGTAAGTATAGTGTTACTGGTATGGGCACTATTACTTTTCGGAGGGAGCATGCGGCTCCACTCACCTTGAAGAATGTTATGCATGTACCCAAACTGATGAAGAACTTGGTATCCATTGCCATGCTTGAGGATAGAGGCTATGATGTGATATTTTTTAAAGGAAAGGAATTCCTTCAACACATAGCCACAGGTAAAGTAAAGAAGATAAGGATTTGAGCTCATAATCTCTATAAGATAGGGGTAGAAGATTGTGTTGCTTTGAGTTCAAAAGAAGAAAAGATGTTGAGCTGAGACACCGGCGAGTTGTGGCATAGGTGATTGGGCCACTTGCATCATGGGGGTCTGACGATATTGCAGCAAATATCTACCGGTCTTCCCAAAGGTACGCTTGAAAAAGTTGATACATGCAAGGGTTGTACTTTGGGAAAACACACCAAGTCTTCCTTTGGAGACAGAGATAGTAGAGCAGAGTCTATTATGGAGAGAGTCCATTCAGATGTGTGTGGACCATTCTTGACAGTATCCACTGCCAAACACAGGTATTATGTTATATTTGTAGATGACTATTCTCGTAAATCCTGGATATTTTTCATGTAGAGAAAGGATTAAACATTCACAAAGTTTTGTGAATTTAAATAATTAGTCGAGAAAGAGTCAGACAAGAAGGTGAATGCTCTACGAAGTGACAATGGTGGAGAATATGCCTCCAATGAGTTTAAGAAATTTTGTGCAATGAAAGGGATTAAATGAGAGTTGATGACACCTCATAACCCTCAATAGAATGGGGTTGCCAAGAGGAAGAACATGATCATAGTAGGGGAAACAAGGGTGATGTTGCATGATCAGGTCCTACCACTACACTTGTGGGGTGAGCCATGCAACACAACGGTTTATGTTCAGAACTGTAATCCACATCGGATACTTGAGAGTAAAACACCACAGGAAGCTTATTTTGGTAAGAGGCAAGATGTTGGGCACTTCAAGATTTTTGGGTCATCCGTTTATTGCCCTGTGACCAAACATGCAAGAAAGAAGCTTGAGCCAACAACATAGTTGGGGATCTTTGTGGGGTACATTGATACTCCCCACAACTATTGGGTGTACATGCAAACCATTCGGATGATAGTGGTTCGCAAGGATGTCAATTATGATGAGGAGAAGGCCATGCAAGCATCCCTTTAAAGGGAGCATGTGATACATGTGGAGGAGGAAATTTTATTTCCTAATATTGAGGAGCCTTAGATTGATGTAGAGCAGCCACATGCAAAGGTTCCGAGAGTGGAGACATCCACTCAGGCAGAGTCTTCCAGAGAGGGAAGAAAGCGTACTAGAGAGGATAGATTGTTGGATGATGCACTAGAGAATGTAGGAGCACCCTCTTCTCAACGTAGATAGAGGAGGTCACCAGAGAGGTACACTGGATACATGGAACTTATGGGTGGATGTGTTGTGACAGAGCCATTTTCCTTTTAGGAAGCAGTGTAGCATCCAGTTTGGGTTGATGCGATAGTGGAGGAGTATGAATCCATAGCTCGAAACAGTGTTTGGGATGTGGTCCTAAGATCAGAGGACAAGTCATTTGTGAGCTCTTGTTGGATTTACAAGGTAAAGCAAGATGTAGATGTAGTGTGGAGAAGCATAAGGCTAGATTTGTGGCTTGTGGATTTTCACAGGTAGAGGGGATTAACTATGATGAGAGCTTTGCTCCTGTTGCAAGGTACTCATCAATCAGATCTATTTTGGCGCTATCTGAATAGATGGGTTGGAGTATCCATCATATGGATGTGAATATTTCCTTCCTCAATGGCATGATTGAGGAAGAGGTGTACATAGAGCAACTCGAAGGTTTTGAAACCTTGGATTATGAGTCGCATGTGTGCCGACTCAAGAAAGCATTGTATGGGCTGAAGCAAGCACCCTGTGCTTGGTACACCAGGAAAGATATCTACTTCACTGGGTTGGGCTTCTTGAAGAGTGAAGCGAATGAAAACCTCTATCACATAGTGGCGGAAGGTAAGCTGTTGATCATTGTACTTTATGTAGATGATCTCATACTGACAAGTGATGAGAAGCTCATCAAATCTTGCAAGGAGGACCTCGCAAGAGAGTTTGAGATGAAGGACATGGGGCTCATGCATTACTTTCTTGGCATGAAGGTATGGTAGGGAGATGGGGAGTTATTTGTTTCTCAAGGCAAGTATGCCAATGGAATACTTAGGAGATTCTACATGGAGAGAAGTAAACCCATGGAAACTCCTCTAGCTAGTAACTGGAGGAAGGAGGATGCTACTTCAGGAGAAGTAGTGGAAGCTACTATTTATAGGCAGCTTGTGGGTTCACTCATGTATTTGGTGAACACATGACTAGATATGTGTTATGCAGTTAACCAGCTTAGTCAAGTGATGGGTAGGCCTACCAAGCCGTATTGGAAGGAAAAAAAGCATGTATATAGATACCTTAGAGGCACTACTCAGTTTGGGTTGTGGTACAGATGGATAGAGTGAGTGAAGCTTCAAGGCTTCACCGATGTAGATTGGTTGGGGAGTCCATCTGACAGGAAGAGCACATTAGCAAGGATCTTTAGTATTGGGTCATCTACATTTTCTTGGAACATTAGGAAACAAGGATCGATTGCACTAAGTTCCACAGAGGTAGAGTACATGGCGGCAAGTCAAGAAAAATGTGAGGCTATCTAGATGAGGAAGATCCTAGTTGGTTTGTTTTGTCATCAAATGGATCCAACAGTGATTAATTGTGATAAGCAGAGTTGTATCAAACTCTCCGAAAATCCATTTTTTCATAGTCGGTCCAAGCATATAGATATCCAGTATCATCATCTCAAAGGTTGTGTATTGAGGCAGATCATGTTGTTAGATTACATTCCCATAGAGGAGCAAGATGCTGACATCTTGACAAAGGCATTGCTAAGATGTAAATTCGAGTTTCACAGAGATGGGATCGGGGTAGTGGATAATCCATTTCTTGTTGAGAGGGAGAGTTGAGAAATGGAAACAAGAAATTCTAGTTTAATTTGTCCTTGAATTTAACTGTGAATTAAAATAGAATTCTTTTCTCATAGAATTTTGAAAATAATTAATTAAATTTAATTAGCTTAATTAATTTCGGAAATTCAAATTGGAAGTCTTTTAGAAGACATGTATATGTTCTCCCTAACTTATAGGAGTTAAGGATGAGTTATGAATGAGTTGTAATTAGTTAACTCAGTTTATTGAGTTAAGTCCAATTAAATTAGTTCCAATTAGTTTCAAGAACTAATAGTGAGTAAATAGTCAGTTGGGGCACTAGTGACCTAATTAGTGCTACTCTAGCTAACTTAAAATTCCACCATTAGGAACTCATGCATGTCGAATTGACCTAGTTGAGACTAGAGTGCAGGGATAGTGTACTATTTATCTTAGATTTTTCTGAGTCACACTGACAGTGCATGCATTTAGGAATTGATCCTTGAGGGATTGTGCTATTTTTAGAGGATTTATTTCCCTTTAAATACAAGCTATTCTTCATAGGAATTACACATTGGAATAGAGACTTGGAGAGCTTGTGAATTGGCTACGATTTGGCCTTGAGCTTGCTTATGAGTTGGAGATTGAATTTATTGAGTGTTGGGATTGTTCTAGAGAGAACGAGCATTATAATTTCATCTTGATTTTCCGGATTAATACGAAACAAATAGTGGGGTTTTGAGTTGTGGCTTTCCCCAGATATTTTATTGTGGTATGTGCCTTTGATTCTATTCCTCTATATATTATTATTTGCTCAATGTTTATGGGCTTCCACTGTGAAGAGTAGAAGTAGATTCTTATCTCTTGTTTTAGTAGATTACATGAGCTTGTGAATCTACAGGTTTTTCTACATGCCAAACCGAACTGTAAGGGGATGGGTATATTATGCATCGAGATCACCCAATACCACTGACCTTGCTCCACTACCAGTGAGCATTTGTAGCTCCAGTGGAGGTTGTCAGCATTCCCCATCCTAAGGGTGCAGGCAAACAAATGAGCAAGACAGGTGGTGAAGAAACATTTTGTAAATAGGGGGAATTTTTGGACTTTGTTTAACCACCTAAGTTAAAAATATAATTGTAGCATGATCAAACCCTCTAGGTCTTATAAAAAATGCATAGGTTAATGATTATCTTGAGAGACAAAAATGATAAAGTACGACAAATATCAAAATTGGTATTGCATCTGAATTGTAGAACGTTTAGGCAGTCTTGACTTGAGGATAGATAGGGACACTTAGGCAACCATAATGTTTTAGTTCAACATTTGAAAATAATTCATTATAATGAAAAAGAATTGTTTTGTATTACATAATGATTTAAATAAGATATGAATTCCCATGCTTTCATGATATACATTTGCATTTTAATTTAGGGTACCAAATTACCAATTATCCATTAATATTTAAAATTTTGTTATCTAGTACTTTAGTTTTAATTATTATTATCATTACTATCAATATATACTTATTTATATACAAACATATTTTTCGTAATTTAATTAATATATATATATATATATATATATATATATAATATATATATATATATATATATATATATATATATATATATATATATATATATATATATATATATATATATATTATATATATATCTTTTATTTTTTGAACGAATCAATAGGTGATAGAATGTATGAGGTATTGCTTAATAATAGCATGACTAACCTCCTCTCCTTCAATTTTTTTTACAGAAAAAGAATTTTCGCTCTCCACCCTATCGATAATGAAAGGCCCTAGCTAGATATTGTTGAATTTTCTGTGTTTTCCTGGTTTTTTGTTTATTTTGTCGCACTTTATGACCCAATCTCCAAGGAGGAAAGTTCTATCCCTAGCCTGCTTGTCAAACTCCTTTTTAATTTTGGCTTGATGTTGGTTTATCCTTTGGATAACCAACTCCCTTTCATGTTGAAGCTGGATCATCTGGTTGAGTCACCTCTGGAGGTTGTTGGGTTCCTCATTTAAAATTTGCAGGCTTTTCATGACCTTTCTGCCTAAGTATAGAGGAAACACGACATCTACACCATAAACCAACTAGAATGGTGAGGTACCAATTGATTTCATGGTGTTTATTTGATCTACCCAAATAGAATATTTGAGTGCTACATGTCAGTTTCGTTTCTTAGAATGTACGGACCTTTTATGAATTTTTATGATATTTTTATTAGTTGATTTAGTGAGCTCATTTCCCTATGGGTAATAAGTTGTGGAATGTCCTAGATTTACTTTGAATTTATCGTAGAAATTTTGGAAAGAGGAAGAAAAAAAAGATTTTCCATTATCTGCAATAATCTTTCTGGGGCAGTCAAAACAGGTGAAAATATTTTTAGTTAAAAATCCCATTATAGCATGATCATTAATTTTTCTTAACGGGGCAGCCTCTATGTTAAGTCCCTATAATACTAGTGATTACCCCATTACTATTGTAGTTGTACCCCTTATTAATATTGTTGTGCCCCTATTGCCCCAATATTGTTATTACTGTGCCCCATAGAATCCCCCTATTATTATTTTTGTGGCTTTATATTATTATTGTTAGGTCGGCTGGGTTATATTGTGACTCCTTAGACTCCTATATATAGAAAGGAGGTTTTTTCATTTGTATCATCCAAGAATTGTTCATTTATGTAATGTAAAGGAGGTTGCCCCCTCGAACAGGCTGAATGTTAAGGCGTTGATCTATCTTTTCTATCCTTTTGTGAGTTGCTTTCATAACATTTGGTATCAGAGCTTTGGATTCTAGGGTTTCGCTGCTACAAACAGGTCATCGTGGAATTTTCGCAATAACTTTTTTTCTGCGATGTTTCAGAAGCTAAAAAAAAACCCATTTGAGAAGACATCGCGCTAAATCTTGGGTCCGAATTTCAGAGCGTTTTGCGCTATATTTGCGGCAATATGATCTGAGGAAGTTGGTCTTTTTGTAGACTCCTTAATTACATTCCAAACAGGTGACCTGGGGAGAATCATCATAACTTTTTCTCTGAGCATTGGATTGAAATTTCGTAAGAAGGTGTAGAAAGAGGACGGACTGTAGTTTCTTGTATATATGTTTTAGAGCCAAAAGACAAAACAGGGACTCGTGGGACATCATACAAGTTCGCCCTACTGAACTAGTCCATAATCAGGTCATTGTGGGAGATTTCGCATAACTCTTCCTTGGAGAATCCAATTTGGATCAGACTGTGGCATTGCAAAACAGGACACAAAGGGCTACTGCATGTCACAAATTTAGAACTAGATGATTTGAATGTACAGAGATACATCAGAGGCAATATCAAGCTCCTACAAAGTAAAAAAAGGTGTGTAGATTCTTTTAAATTTTTGCTTAAGATTGGTTTGAAATTTATTTTGAAGGAATTCAAAGGGCATAGCAGAGCATTATTATCGGTAACTAATGCCTCAAGGAAAGAAAATGCAAACACCTAGTAAGGAACTTGAAAGCTCTAGCATGATTCATGAAGAAGAGGAAGAAATGCTACATGA